>VYZQ01000790.1:144303-155984 GCA_013400655.1 Mystacornis crossleyi
ACCAAGATAGTGGACTAGAGATTGCTTGGATGAAAGGAAGGTTTCCCCAATTTCTTTCTTTTGTTTGTTTTTTTCTTCAAACCAGGATCCAGCCTTCAGAGGAGGTGTAACAGTGCCACTTAGACAGCCTTTAAAACTCAGCTAGACTGATATTTACAGAGAGTTTAATGGCAGCCTGATCTCATTTGCTGAGCACAGCAACCTTAGAGGAGAAATATTTCTCAACATGAACAAAAAACAAAATGCATTTGAAATTTAATTTGGCACTCCTCAGTATTCTCTGCTGGCGACCTCTTGCTCAGATGCAACATAATTATAACTGACATGGAAAACACGAGAGCAATCCCCAACACAGAAACTTTTAAGTATCTGGCTTTAATATCATTCTAGAAGTCAGATGAGACAACTTAATAGGTGTGTTGAAATAAAGCTCATCTGAAGACTGCAAGAGACCTGGCATTCAAATGTCTGAAAGAGCTGTCATTAGCACCAGTTTCATTTACTTCAAAAGAAAGTATCATTTCCCATAAAAAGAAAAGACCACCATTGTTTCCAGCAAACTCAGAGCCCAGAGCAGAGCATATGAGTTGCCAGAGAGCTTGGGTTTGTTTTTCCCTTTCTTGTGCTACACGTTTCCACTCAGAGCCTCTCATGTTGCACAGAAAATTAATTAAATAAATAAAATTTATAAATAAATAAATACATTAAATAAGCAATTAAAAACTAAATACACAACCTGCCTTTTAGCTCAGCTTACTTCAAACTGCTTCTCCATAATCAAATGAGCACCTCTTCNTTGTCCGTTTCCTTTGGAGAAGCCTCCTCACCAGTAACACTGCACATCACCTAATATCCCATTTGCACTATAACTTGTCTTCTAACTTCATCTCTTCCAATCAACTTATCAGAATCCTTCATTGAAGGAGAGAGTTAAGAGCTTTCATGGAAACACATATAGGAGGAGATAGAAACACTTTCACAATGTCAACTCACTATCTGTGGGGTGTCAGGAGCCGAAGCAAAGGCAGCACTAGTGGTTTTACTCCACGGGATGCCACCAAATACAAGAGATGGCCAGAGGTTTGGAGCTGCCTCCTACATCCTGGCTTCCAACCTCAGGGACCTGGGATGTGGTCACACTTACACCAGAGGCTGCTGGCAGTCACTGGGAGTCATGGATAACTGTTACTAGGGAAGCTGCCTCATACTAAGTTGAAAAGGACTCAAATTTAAATCTGACTGACATTCTTTTCAGCAAAACAGATGGGGAAAATAATTAGGTTTTGGAGTCTGAAATATTCCAGAAGCCCTATAAACAAAACCCCACAGAGCACTAATACAGCATGTTTTCCTAAGACTCAAGGCTTCCCTACAGCCAAAAATTTGCCAAATGTCTAATGCAAACACTAAACCTGCAGAGAGATAGATATTTTGTCTCTCTGCAGAGACCCAGGCTGCTTCCTGAAGTGCCTTTCCTATACCAACACGTGAAAAGCTATGCTGTACAAATGGAGACCTAGTCTCACACCACACCAACACCTCGAATTTGATGTAACCAGTACGACCACAGAAAACCATTTAACCATTTGCATGTGATAAAAAGCAAAGGTGGGTGCTCTCACAAAACTACAAACAGCCCATATGTAGTGCTCATGAAATAGTAGGTAATTTTTTCAAAAGGCCAGAAAGTTTCACCTACCAGCAAGTATTCGAATCCAATCTTCAGTTTTTCTTGCAAATATTTGAGTTGGCAGTTAAGAGATACATTAAGATAAAAACTCGCCAGACCGGACTTGTTTCTGAAAACAATATATTCTACTGAAAATAACTTTGTCTTTTTCAGTTTACTTTTTCAAAATTCAAAGGTGACAGTTTTTCCTTTTTATTAGATTCTTTGATAACATTTCCTGTTCAACCTTTGAATTAAAGAACTGCCAAAACTGCTAATGGCAATGAAACAAAAAGTGTTACACTACGAACAAAATGGACTCCTCCTGGATATTTTGCTTTTTGTAATGAGTCTTCTGGCTACACCAATTGTAACAAGTAAATCACATGCCGTGAAAGGAAAGCATCTCTAAAATCCTGTATGACAGCCCCTAAACAGAGCAAGGTGGCAGCATTTAAACAAATGGCAGTGGTATTTACAACCACAGAAAAACAAAGATAAAAGTGAAAGAAAGAAAAGAGATTTTGGGGGTTGGGGCTGCTACAGTAAACTTCAGAAGAGAGAAAAGGTAAAGAGAGAGAAAGACAGCTTAGAACATTTTAAACAGGAAGTTGGAACAACATGAGGAAGAGAGAGTAATCACATAAAGAGCACCAAAACAGGAAAGAGAGAGGAGAGAAGTAGTTAATGACAGTTAAACACTAAAAGAGAGAGAGTTAAAAAAACATGAAGTGTATAATGAAATGGAATTGAAGACCAGCTGAGACACACCATAGCAAGTAGCTTCTTGCAGCAAAAATAAGGCAAAGGAATTACTTCAGTCTTACAGTTGATTTCACAGTCAATCTCTGTTTGGGAGTAAAAAATGAAAGGAAAATTTAAACATGGCAGGCAATCAGAGAATTAATGACTTCATCAACTATCCATCCATGGTTTCAATTACATGTTGAGCCCCGAAAGAGAATCAGGCAGAAATACTCTATGGCTGCAGTTTAAGGGACCTTCTGAGCAGAGCTGAATCTCCCACTCTAAAGCCCACACTACCCCCAACCTAATTTTACAATCCCACTCAAGTGCGCAGCCCAAGGCAGCACAGGGACTTCCATGCTGTGCTTCTTAGATCTCTGTTAATGCAAGTCAAACTTGCCAGAGTGACTCTATCTGCACTCACACAATTAACTCACACCCAGGTACTCCTGAACCTGAACAAGTCTTTCCCAAACACAAGCATTCAGAACAAAGTAGATAATTCCAGATGAAGCTGTATCGGCGAGCAAGTGTTTATTTTTCCTAGCCTGACTGAAGCTGGCATATGCAGCACATCCCAGGATCGCATATGCCTTTTACAGGTGGCTTTTTTTGCTGTTAATAACTTTTATGCACAAGCCCTTCCCTTCATCTGTTCCTTGAAAAGAAACTGGCAAGGTCCCAGATCATAGAAGCAAGTATTTTATTATTAGTCCACATGAATGCAAATTACCACTCTGAACAATCAGGTTTTCTCATGTGATTTAACTTGCCCATATCCTCCAGCTCTTCGAAACACCAGCTGTTGAAAGCTGCATGTAAAGCAAAACTGAAGGTATTGCTACTGCTAATGATGGGCCACGGGCTTTGTAGCGAGCTTGCCAAGGCTCTGGACCAAGGCTTGTCGAGGTTTGCCCTTCCTGAGCATTCCTTGGCCTGTCCACAGCTTTGTCACATTTGCTTTAGCTGCAACAGCATTTTTTCTAATTGACCAACCAGCTGTGGCTGATTTGATTTACTTTTCTTTGTCACTGTAGGGAGCCACACAGGTTTTATAACCCTATTATGATAATGTACTATAAAGAAATGCAGGGCTGGTATGTTAGCAAAAGCCTTGGGAAGTGGAGACACAGAATGCAGTGTAGAGGAGTATAGACACGGAGTGAGATGGGGCACTGGCTTGACAATGGAGACACAAACACTTGCTAAAAACAACTGTCCCAAGGTCAGATAAAGAAAACACAGACATGGACCTGGACAAAACTGGATATCGGGGTAAGAAACAGAAAGCAGAAGTAGTTTCCAATAGACCCAAAAGGTGTCACCTCTAGGAAGTTTGGCTGTAACATGAGTGCAGACTAAAGAAAAGAGAGAGAAAGGCATCAAAGCATACTAGCAAACATAAAAAACCCAACCCCAGGTTGATCCTAGCGCAAGGAAAAAGAAACCAGCAACATGAATACCCTCCTGGCCGAGGACCCCAGATGATTACAGGTCACCACAACCATCCCCACCACCCACACAATGAAATCACCAACCTGAGGGCTAAGAAGAGGTGGGGAAGGGTCAGCATAACATCAGGAAAAGCAGCTGAATCTAAGTCTATGTATAACAGTTTTAACTGTGGTGGTGGCATTGTTGTTAACATTATTATAACACCTGCGTAGATATAATCTTTTTCTGAAATAATTACACCTGCACTAATAACAATGCTTGCATTAGACCATTAAGATTTAAATTGTACCAACAATAAATCTTCGGCTTAATATAACTGTCTAAAAAAACGTTTGGTTCCTCTTTTGCAGTAAACAGTATTTTGAGCATAGCTATGACTCCCAGTTTCACACGCTATTATTTTCATCCCATGACCAAAAATAAGAATGCATCCCAGGTGCAGATTTAAGAAGGTCCTACAACCCATTATTTTTCTTCAAAACACTGCTCATTTTAAGCCCTCTTTAAACTCCTTGCCCATGTTAGAACTAACTTCTGCATTAATCTGTCTTTTTTCCTGCTTGAATGAGTAATTTCTCATCAAGTCTCACAACAAATACTTTAATAAATTACAGTTTGATTAGTGCCAGATTAGTCACATCTACGAAATCAGTTTTTAAATGAGCTAGGTTGGGACATCACTCTCCTTTCGGTAAACACATGCTGTGTTTAATGAAACTTAATATTTAACTCCACTTCTTAAATTATTCTCTTATTCAAAATCTGCTCTACTTTGCAGTCCATCGAGGGCAGATGAATATGTCTGCAGCCACCTGGATCTGCTTCTTTCCCCCTTCTTGAATGTAAATATTTTATTTGCTAAGCTCCAGTTGTACAACAGTAGGAAATAAAATTTGATCCATGGTTTAACGGTCTTAATGAATCTGAAATGTTAAATGCCATTTTTACAGTACTCAGAGATGGAAACACAAGTTTTCTCTGTAAAAGACAAATTAAGAGCAATTGGCTCTTGGGAGTTTTACCTCAGAAACACTTGAAAAACCTTTTGCTTCTCCAAGTCTTTATCTCATTCACCACCTGGTACATGCCCCCATGTCCTACCTGATCTCCCTACAGAAAACTGAGGCAAATGCTCACACGCTTCTGGATCCAGACCATTATGAACCATAATCTTCCAACTGTAACGTGTTCCCTCTTCCTTTACACATATACACATCTCCTTTGTTGTCTTTATTTGCACTACTAGGGACATAAAATTTAAAATCTATATTTGCTTTTCATTTCCCTTGCAAGAGTTAAACCAGCTTAGTTTTTGGTGGGTCTCAGCAATCTTACACTTCTGGACTTTCAGGACACTACTTCATAGGATGATCACTACCATTTTTTTAAATTTCTGCAAGCTCGTAATAGCACTTCAGTGGGTTGATCCCCAGTTAGATACGGAATTCCTCTCTACAGCTTTTTTCTCACTCTTTTCTAGAAGAAACAAATTTTGATTTGTTTTTCTACTTTAATACAAATAAATTTGGATTAGTCTTTTATTAAAAATCTTGCATCAGTCCAACACTCATCACCAGTTTACTTAATTTCACAAAAGTCAATTTTGAAAATTTAAAACCTTAATCAGATCTATGTTCATGCTCCTATGCAACATAAAGCAAATCAACTGAACACTCTATACAAGTGGGTATTTTTAAGAATAAGCTTTAAGATGAGATACAAGGTCATACTGAATTAAATTCTAAAATACTTCAACTTTTTATACTCCTGTGGTAGGTTGTGAAGAAATCACATCCACAAATAAATAGCCCCTATTACTATTAGTACCATTTACCTTCTAATTTAAGTTGTGAAAGATAAATCCTTCTGTAATGAAAGCTCTCCTTCTATTCTACCCATGCATAATTACACAAGAGCTTCTAACTAAAGTTGTCTACATCCAGCTTTGGGACAACACAAAGCTAGTAGATGTTTTTCCATACTCCTCCAGGATAAGAGTCATATGACTCAAAACTATCTTATTTATCACAGACTCACAGAATATGCTGAGTTGGAAAAGACTCATCAGGATCATCAAGTCCAACTCCTGGCCCTTCACGAGACACCCCAAAAATCACACCCTGTGCCTGAGAGCGCTGTCCAAACACTTCTTGAGCTCTGTCAGGCTTCTACGACTTCCCTGGGCAGCCTGTTCCAGGGCCCAAACACCTTCTGGGTGAAAAACTTCTTCCTGATTATCCAACCTAAACCTCTTCCAACCAATTTGAGGCTGTTTCCTCGAGTCCTGTCCCTGATCATGAGAGTGAAGAAACGGTACCTGCCCCCCTGTTTCCCCTCATTGAAGATCACAATGAGGTTTCCCCTCAGTCTCTTCTCTAGGCTGAACAAAGCAAGTAAACCAAGAGCTTGCTTTTATTTATTTAGTTATTTATTTGGTACATATCATTAATTTCCAGCTATATTCCCTTTTCTGTGGTTTCTCTATGTTCTGAACTTTTTCTGGACCTCCAAGTTCTGTCAACCAGTCATGACTACCATTACAGAGCATGTGGGGGCTAACCCAGTAATTTTCATTTGCAAGTACTACACCTCTTTCCAGCTTCTCCAATTAATTTCCCAGGCCATCTGCACCTGGTATTTCTCACTGTTCTCACTCAAATGTCTTTCAGGTTCCAACTCCTCCTTAACTGCTTTCCATCCTGACTACTGTGATTTACAATTTAATTTAGTTCCTTGTCTAGTCTACCCTGCCACTCTAGTGTCATTCCTTTATCCAATGCAAAGTCTTTATTCACCTTACTTTTTCTTTTCTGAGTACAAAAAGTAGGCACAGACATCACATACATTACTCTGTATATTTTCTCAAGGGTAAAGATCACCAAACTCTTCTCAGAGCACAAAATCTCAAGCCAATTTGCTGGCCTCCATCATTTCATTGCTTCTTCACGGATCAGAGAAATGCTGTGCTCATTTCAAACTATTACTATAGCCTTAGTGGTCTAAGCCTAAGACTGAGCCAATACTTAAAGAAAGAAAGAACCTTTAATTATAATAACTGACTGTTCAGCCAAATGGTCTCTCTCTGGCTGAAAAACCATGTCTTAATCTCATTTATAACAATAGTGATCTTTCAGAATGATTTTGTTAAAGAAAACCTACTAGGATAATGATGAAGCACTGAGTTTTCTTCTTTGGACTAATTAAGTAATTAAATTATATTTTACACTTGGGAGGGTAGGAGTGAGTGGGTTGGTCAGTGTATCAAAAACTCCCGCATATTAATTCAGAGAGCTGCAGCCCCTGCAATTCTGCCCAAAGCAAAACCTGTGTGTTCATTTTCCGTGCTTCTGTGACTTTCCTATGAGGGCTTGATTTCCTCCTGGCCCATAGTAATGAAATTTTGGCAGCTCCATCAGTAACACCAAACAGTGGATGCCAGTACTCCGAGCCTGTGTGCTAACAAGACAGTTCTAAGCCATGTAGGAAACTGAAAATAAACTCCCTGCATTTCAGGCCAGGAGCAGAGCCAGCATCTCAACGACAGCCCTCAGGTCCCCATTTCAAAAGGCACAACCCAGTGTAGCTGACTGGTTGTCCTGTCTGGCAAAACGATAAGAGAATCAGGGAGCTTCACCTAGCCGGCACTTTTCAGTTTTTCTTTTTTCCTTCCTCTACCTTCCTTCCATTTGGGGGTAGAGAGAGGGGCCACCACACATGGAAGCAGCTCCACCAATGCTCTCCCTCCATGCAGGAGGGGTAAGGCTGGCAAGCAGCAGCTGGGAGGGAAGAGGCAATTGCTTCAAGGTGAGCCAGTGCTGGAAGGAGTTGGGTAAGCAGCAATTTATTCTGCAGTATAGTGGCAAATTTGAAAAACATAAAATTGAGTGTAACTATCTGTTCGTGGCTACAGATCAGGCAGGGGGAAGTGAGAAAGCTCTAGAAGGCTGAAATTATATTTGGCAAACTTTTTGTATTTTTTTAAACTAGCATTTATGCTCAGCTACAGCACAGGGTACCATAATAATGAACCAGAATTAAACAGTTAGCTAAAGAGGAAAAAAGTCATAGCATGACCCTTCTGAGAAGCCCAAGTCAAACGCTTCATTTCAAAAATTGCAGTGTGCAGCTCGGGGACAACATTTTTCAACATGTAACCAATTCTATGCTCTCTTTTCAACACGGACATTATTAAGGGCCAGAAAAATGAGCAATAAAGTCGGTGAGCTATGCCACTGCCATAAAAAGAAGTAGGGAACCAAGAGTCACACAACTGAAGAAAATTATTAACACGCAAACAAAAAAACAAATAAAAACAATGACCTATTAACACATCCCATCTAGCTTTGTTCAAGTAAATAAGCTAAAGTAATTAGTTAAGTTGTGGATAACAGTTCCCCTAGCCTTTGATATTTGCTTAGCTGATTGCATATTTGTCTCTCACATCAGGCTAAGGCAAACACACATGCTGTGGATATTTTATATTTCTAGTTCCCCAGATATAAATTAATAGTTCAAGTTCATAACAGATACCCCTAGGTATAGGAATTCTGCCTTTAAAAATGCTGAGCATAATTTAGACTGGTGTGAGACTCAAGAAAATGGATGGTACAAACAAATACAGACAGACTATTTCTTTCATTCTTCCAAAATGTTTTGCCAAAATTAAAGTGTTTCGTGGGAGAACATCAATTTCCAAAGGATGGCAAGTCTTTGAAAGCATTCTTATGAATTAAAATAAATTTATGTGTGTTTTTATAAGCTCACTACTATACAACTGCCTTCCCTTCCCTTAAAAACATAATTTTACACAAGCTATGCAGAGGATCCTACTGCTTCTCATATGCAAACTCTACAGATACTTCTGCAGCATAACATCCAAACTACAAATCTGAACCTCTGTTTGGGCTTCTCATTAGCCAGCTCTCTCTCTAAGGGAGCACCAAGAACTGAGCAATTCCTTTATTGCAAGTTTTAAGCAAAATTTTGCCAAACCAAGTCACTATAACCCTTTATCTGATCACAGAAGAATGAATCAGTTATAAAAGGTGTCATTTTGGGGGGTCAAACTTTAGCATTTATTCAGTACAGCTGTGAACAAGATATAATGGTAGCAAATAGTTTCTTCCTCAGAGGAGAAGTGTAATAAGTGGAAACACAGTGCTAAAAAAACACAACATGCAGTACTGATGGTTAAAAGGCCAAAGAATTAAAAATCTAGTGGAGATGGCCAAAACTTTCAAGGGGATTAAAAATTTTATGCTTCTCTCTTTCCAGACCTCCAACATGAGATTTTTAAAAAGTGATTTTATTTTTCAGAGAGCCTAGGGAACACATCTAATATTTCTAAACAGTAATACTTGAGCAGGGAAAAAAAAAACAATGAACAATGTAGCAACAAAAAAAAAACCCATTCAGTATCATAAACTGATGTCAAGAAACCAGCCATGTCTATAAAGGGATGACAAAAGCATGCTCGGCTTTCAAAAAAAAGTATTATATTTATTTAATGTAAAAAAGGGGGGTGGTTGCTATTTTTTGTTGGTCCCCAGTGAGTGTACAGAGATCATTTTCTTAGCCCTGGCCTTCAAAAATTGTCTGAGAAATGAGATTTTTGAAATGAACACTGCTGTTGAAATCAGTTTCCTCTCATTTCCTAAGCTCTTTTTTGTTCTCATCCACAACACACACATTTCCTTCCTCTCTTTTGCTCTTCGTGGGTCTGAGCAAGTCTGGGCTCTGAACTGACAACAAGTATTGACTTCTGCAACCACCTCTTCTATTAACCTTCCACTCCCACTGCCCCAGCTGAGAGGCTGAAGAAACAAAACAAAAACCCAAACCAAACCAACTCATACTTCAGTTCATTCTACTATATTTCCAGATATTAACTGAAAAAGACATTTTAAGCCACTTGTTACTGCAATTTTCTCCCTGCCCTTCCCACAACAATCACAGCTACTGTCTCAGTATCGATGAAATCACAGTTGGTTTCTTAGACTTTCAATTCTCCAGGACTAAAGGTAAGATTAAACACTCCTGGATCTGATCACCAGGAAGACCACAGGAGACTGATTTCCTTTCTTGCCAAAGGTTTTCACTTAAGTGACAGTGAGGCCAAACTTGTGACTAAACTCTCCCATGCATCCTCTGCATCCCTGTTTCTCTCCTTGTGTTGTCACGAGTACCACAGCGACTGGTAAATCCTCTCTCTCTGTTCTCTTTCAACTCTTGCTTTGGTGCAAAAGATATAATTACTTGGTGATAGCAGAGGGAAGACAGGCTCTTAGTACGGGTATTCTTTCTGCCTCTTTTCCCACCCCAAAGTAGGCAGTGGATCTGCTTTACCTAATGATCTTCTGGTTACCTGAGATTGTTAAACACAATGAATTTTTTCATGGTTTTTCAAAGCCTCTGACCAGATCCGAACTACTCCACTACCATGACACTACAAGACCAGACAAGGGCAAATAAATACTATTACAGAGAGCATTCTGGTATAAAGAATATTGCTGACACCGACTTGGCTCCCTAATGTGTTCTCATCTACCAGAGATTCACCTGGGTACCTTCTGAAAAATGTTAGAGTAAGGAGCGGCATATTCCCATCAACTTGCTAAACAGAAGGCAGAAAATAGTTTCTCATTGTCCCTGTCTATCCAAGAGAAAGTTTTCTTTACTCATATAAATTCATTCATTGAAACAGAGCAAGTTTATGAAGCCCCATTTTCCTGTGCATTGCAGTTGTAACCATGTCCTATGGGTAGCACAGTCAGGAAGGAAAAAAACGGAGCGATCAAGGAATACAACTATTTTTGTAACTGGGTCCAGAGCCAAAGATTATTACTACTACTGTGAGGACAAAAACTGTGTGCAGATATACTTTGATGTCACCACAGTCCCAGTGGTCACAGCACTATTGTGAATGAATCGTGGTTTGAGAGCTGTTTGAGCTGTGACATGCTTTGCATAATGAACAGCTGTACTGTACAAGCCAAACAGATGCCTCCGCTGTATTTTCATTTTCTCCCTCTGCCCCAATGAAGACATTTTCAGCTCAATGGCAGTAGGCAAATCACAGCATCTGTCACTATCCTCACTTCTGCATCTATGAACCAGGGATAATAGCACTTGCCTCCCTTAAAANATTTAAAATTTTTTTTTCAGAGAAACTGTCTCTTTGCTTCAAGTGACAAATACCAGGGCATTGGGACAGCTATGCAAAAATGAATTACGAAAAAATTAAATAAACTGAAACAAAGGCTATGTGAAATGAAATCTGTGTTTCGGCCTTGTTGTGACACAGGCCTAGAATGTGTTTTTAAATCCTTCTTTTCCAAAAACAGTGAGCAGAGGGCAGCAGTTGTGTATGCATTATGTATCCTTGCCAGCCAGCAAACAGCATCTCCAAGGCTCCTTGCCCCCCAGTGTGACACCAGTCAGAAAATAAGGACAAAAACCCAAACCTCACGTTCTGCAATTGATTCAGAGAAACATGGAATATTTTAGGTTGGAAAACACCTTTAAGATCATCAAGTTCAACCATCAACCCAGACTGCCAAGACCACCACTAATCCACGTCTCTCGGCATCACATCTTCATGTTACAGGGACAGTGACTCAACCACTTCCCTGGGCAGCCTGACAGCCCCTTCACTGAAGAAATATTTCATAATATTCAATCTAAACCTGCTCCTGGTGCAATTTGAAGCCATTTCCACTTATCCTATCACCTGTTACTTGGGAAAAGAGACTGACCCTGACCTTGCTGCAACCTCCTGTGAGGTACTTCCCAGCCCTTCCCACGTAGGTAG
>VYZQ01000795.1:2436-18897 GCA_013400655.1 Mystacornis crossleyi
ATAATGTCATTGCACACAGCCACATTCTTTAATCGGATCAGTCATAGTGCTCTGTAGACAAACCCAAGATCACTTCAGGCAGGATGTTAAATCAGGGACTTCCTGTTAACTGAATGCAGTTAAATACTGAACCCTTCCTTATAGGGAGTAGAATTTGATGGTTTTCTGCTCTTGCAATATTTCTAGTGAAATTGAGTGCAATGGAAAAAAAACCCAGAGATTGTTTGTAGAAAACTTAAGTGTCAACACTGGAAATNTAATCACAATATACCAAGAGTTCACACTGAAGCGTTTTTTCCTGAATTAACATATTTTTATTTTCCAGAATTTCTTTTAATGGCTATTAAATTGCATATACTAGAGTATTTAACAAAACGCTTGTTGCAGGAATGTTCTCAGTTACCCACAAAGAGTGGGTTTATGCTTTGTGGCCCATGTTATGTAAGAGTTGCAAGTGAGAGGGAATTGGAGAGTGAACAAAATCTGTAGGTACAGCTTAAGGTATTTGTAGAAATTGCACTAAAATACACTCAATTGGATAAAGCATTATGCTACTCCAGTGGCAGTCCAGAAGGTGCTTTTAACCTTGAATCACTTCAGGGCTGAGTGTGAATGTAAAAATAGCTTTTGTCTCCAGACCTCTGAAATAATTGCCACAATAAGCTTTGATAATTGGTGCTGTGCTATGACTTGTTCAGATCGGGAAGCCAGTGTGCAGTAACCTCCAGAGCGGTGTGACTTCAGATAGTCTGAGGGGTTTCATTTAAGGAGGTAACATGGAAAGTTACTGCATTAACTGTTCCATTATAAATGTGTCCTGCAAACTTACTATTTCAGTATTTGAATTCTACGTATATGTTTTTTTAATATTTAATGACCTTACTCTAAGTGTTACCAATGTACTGATTATTTACACATTTACTTATGAATATAGACATGTACGTATGAATTGCAACTGGAACACTCAAGTGATTATTTGCATGGAAGTTACTATTCTGATATTTTTCCTATTGCAGCACCACTTGCCTGTTTCTCTCAAATGTATGCAGGGCCTTTACTAAAACTGATTCTGACATCTTACAGGTTTTTTACCTTTGGATTGGAAAAAATTGTGATAACAACTTCATAAAAGATGTCCTTGGATACCCAAACTATGCATCAGTGCCACAGAAAATGGTAGGCATTTTAATGAGTTGAGCTGTATATTGCTTACACTTGGAATGTGTATTTAATCTCTTTATTTCTGCATTTTCAGTTTTTAATTATGTAACTATGAGTTAGGTTGGGGTTTTTTCTAGTTAGGTACCTTCTAACCTCTTGTCAGCTTCATAGAAGCCAGATAGAAGTTGTCAGATGTTTTCAAGTAAAGAATGTAACCATGTAAATTTTAGTACTCATGAAATGCCAAACAGTTGCTCTATAACATAATTGCTTTTATTATTTTAATGGAAGTACGTGTGCATTCACAAGAATACGAAGTAATTTCACAGGCTGAATGCAAATACTTTCTATTCAGATGTGTTAATGAGTAAGATTAGAGTTACTTCACTGATGCCATAGTTTTCAGAAGCTTTGTGTTCTTTGAACGTGATGTAAGATACCAAATCTGTGGTATGACACAATAGGCTTGTAAGTAATGGTAAGAGTTAAGTTTTGCTCAGCTTCCAAACCTTGACTCAATGTTAAAAAGAGAGATTGTTAGCTATTAGAACATCAGAGACCCTTGGATGTGTGTTTTGGTGGAGGAGTTTTTATGTTATCGCCTGTACCTGTAGTCTAGTGCATGAAACAGAGCAGCAATTAAAGAGAAGCCTCCGCTTCAGTGAGTAGTGATTCCATAATGTCAGCTATTGGCAGATAAGGATGGACCCTTTTAAGACACTCTAGGAAAGTTCAGAATCAAATGGTTATATCTAGGTAGTACCAAAAATATGTTAATATAGAAACACATAGGTAGATGTTTTCTGCTTATAGTTGCATAGTATCAAGGAGTAAAGTGAAGAATAGGTTAAGAGTGGTAAGCCACACGACTACTATAAAACTGGACTGCTTGTTCAGAGTTTTGCATTTTGCATGTATTAGTAATTTAAAACTGTCCCCTATGACCAGCTAGTGGTAAGTATTAGTTAACAGAGTTTCCAGGAAGAACTTGGATAAAGGAAGGATGAGAATTTTTTCAATAGTTATACAGCATGTATTATAATGAAAATGAGACAAACACTTACATAAAGTTATCTTTGCTTTTAAATTATGCCCTTCTTTTAGAAAGACAGTGGTGGAGCTACTTTAACTGAAATAAATTCCTTTATGTCATATTAATTTTCTTAAAGTGTCATATTGGCCGAAGAGTTGGTATATTTAACTCAGTGAATAGCTTTTTAAGTCTATTATTTTCAGCTTATTACCTAACCAAATAGTCCAGTAGCATCTTTCCATTGATATTTACATAAAATTCAGATTTCACTTCTTGTTTCTTCAGTGATGCGAAGTGCAACATGTAGGAATTTGATTGACAGAGGAAGATACAGGCAGGAGGACTGCAAAAGCAGCATTTTGAAAAGATGACCTTGCTGTCTAAAATCTTTTGCACTTAAAACACAGTTTACGATGTACTCTTTCCTAGATAGCAGCGCACCACAGATATTATGAGGTATTGTTGTTTAAGCTGAAGCAAAACATCTGTGTATGTTAATCCATGGTTGGTAATTTCTTAATAGAAATTGTGGCTTGAGTCATGTTACAACTTCAAGGATCTGGGTTTTTTTTTATTGTTTTGATAATAGAAGGTGATGGTTTCTTTTAATTACCTTCAACCAGACACAGCTTCCTGAGGTGGATGCACCCTCTTCAGAAAGGACGCGATCTTTTATATCTTGGCTTAGAGACAGTAGACCTTTAAGTCCAGTTCTTCAAGTAATAAAGTAAGTATTCCTGTTATGAACTGAATTGTTACTAGCAACTTGTGTTTACAATTTCTAATTAAGACTGATGAAAAGTGAGTATATCTGTCTTGGAAGAAACTGAGTAACATCATCTTCCCAGCTGATAGAGTGCTGTTTCTAAAACTGTCTAGTGACAAAGGTTATCTTTGAATCTAGTGCAAATTCAGTTGCTAATAGTTTTGTTGGTAGGAGTTAGTTGCATATTTTTATATTAGGAATATACTAAACCACAGTGGATGTCCTTATGATCAATAGTGTTAACCTGGTTAGTTTCTGGTATAGCTTTTATAATTTCATTATATGCATATAAAAAAGATTCAAGTAAAGTTAGTAATCTGTAGATGCTTTAATAATTGTATGTATTTGTTACTAAGATCTATAGGACAGCAGTTGATCTGTGATAGATGAGGCAAGTTCTGAAGCCTTTTCAAGCCATCACCTGCTTAAGGAGGTTTAAATTCTGTAAAATGATTATGCTTGAAATTACGTTTCAGTTGTAAAGTACTCACTTTACTGAGCTGGACGGGAGATCTCTTTTCAGAGAGTATCATGACTTGCTCAGAGAACTGATGCTAAAATGCAGGACGGAAGCTCTTGAGCTGTTGGCATTGTGGCTGCTGCTTGAGTTGCAAGAAGTTCTGCGAGACCCTAACAAATAGGAGAGCTCTGCTGCATGCTGCACAATACCAGAACAGAGGACTGTGTCCCAGCAAATTTTTATGGGAGCAGTAATTTTGGATACTAGGTCTTTGACATGTTATTTTTCTATTACCTTTTCTATTCTGTTGCCAAGAAAGTCTGGGGAGGGGATTGAGATTGAGATTACATTCAGGAGAGATGGAATTTTTTCATTTTTTCATTGCCACCAGCATATTTGTTAGTGTCAAAAAAAAAAGAATTTTTACATTTCCTTTTTTTTGTTTCTACAAGATATTTTAAGTGCTGTATTTCACCTGCTTTTCTACCATTATTAAATACTTTCAAAGATGCTGGTTTTTGACAGTGTATTGCAAACTTCAAGTGTTTTTCTAGACTTGGGATTATTTACAATTGTAATATCTTTTGACTGAATTTATATTCCAAATGACAGTAAGCAATTTATTAGAATTTATCCCTCTGTTGGCATTTGCAGTGGATTTTTTTGTTTGAAGTTTGATTTTTCTCAATACCTTCTTTTCTTCTTTCAGAGATGAGAACCCTGCCAAAACAGATTTTTTTCAGCATTTAATTGAGGATCGGACAGAAGCAGCTTTCTCATATTATGAATTCCTACTTAATATTCAACAGCAGATTTGCAAGTGACCAAGGAATAAGTAGAGGAAAAAAGTCTGACTTCAGACAGAAGCATGGGCCAAGAGAAGCATATGGGAAGTTACAGAAGTGGATGCTTGTTCTTCACAATATACAGTGACCAGCACTGTTTTGGAAGCTTTACAGCTAAAGGAGTATACATTTCCAAAAAAAATTTGCAGATTTCCTTCAGTCTAAAAGTGCTACGAGTGATGAAGCTGTTTCACTAGTAAACTTTAAAATTGGTTTGTACACGTTTCCAGTTGTGCAGCGGTATGGTGCTCTGTTTATTGCAAGCTGGTGAATTTATGTAGCTATGTGGGATGATATTTCTTAACAAAATGTACAATTAGGTAAAGCCTTTTTTCTTACATTTATTATAGTAGCCCTTCCAGATCCAAATCCTTAACAGAGATGTCAAAGGGCAGTGATGTATGTTGGTTGTTTATATGAATTTCTTTTTAAAAGGAATGATTCATATTTGCTAAAGACTTAAGCAAATTCCCTGTGAAAGCTGTAGAGTTTCAGTAAAGTAAATCAATTGTAGAAATAAAGTATATAATGTACATAAGTATTACATTTGTAAAGAAAATGTAAAAAATATAACTAAAAAAAAGACCTAGCTCATTGTGCAGAATTGTTGAGTGCTCGATGATGATGAATTGTTTTGTCCCAGGCTAGACAATGAAGTTGACTATTAAAACATGATAAAAAAAGTATCAATGTAGAAGGAATACAGCTGCTGCTTCTGTTAATTTTAGGTGAATTTATTTATGATTGGCTTACTAATTAAAATACTTTGCTTTATCATGTGGTTTTATATTTATGCAACTATAATAATTTTGCAGCTAAACTCTTACCAAACTGAATATTGAAGAGAACATTTCCCACCTTATTTCACAGACTTGTGGAAGGGAGGAGAAAACACCACATAATCTGAAATGAGTTTTGATACAGAGTTCCTAAACCCCTTCTTATGTATTATCCTAAAGAAGGCATATCTGTTAACCTTGTTTTGCATTTTGTAACTACTGTAGTCTTGGTCCAGGTTTCTGTAACTTGTGTTGTCTGCCATTTAGAGTAAGCGTGGGTAATCACTCACACTTGAAGATTTGAATTCTGCTGTGATCTAAAGAAAAACAAGAAAGGATGTAAAAATTAATTGCATTACATCAGTGAAAGTAAAGGCTTTAAAATGACAGAATTGAAAATGTAATCACACTTGCATATTTCAGAAACTTTGTTCTTGCTATTGTTTTGGTAACTCGAGGGTTTGGGCTTTTTGATAGATTTATGACAGATTTTTTTTAATTGGGTTAAGCTGGGATGGTTTTGTTTGGCTTTTTTTTTTTTTAGAGACACATTGAAATTAATGCATAAAGCACAATCACTCATACTTGGTCTTCTGAACTTTATCTGTTTGGTTTAATGAAATGTGACTACGATGGAATAATTAGGTACAAAAAAGTAAATTATGATTAGTATGATTACATTTTAATTTAATGTAGCCTTGAAAATGCTAACATTGTATTTTAACTGCTATAGCCCCTGAATCAAATAGTCAAGGAGAAAATGTACTAGCTATGGTTTGCAAATGCTTTAAAAGCTACAACAGTTAAATTGCGCAAGAAGTGTTACTCTGCATGTTAGCACAAAGTCATTGTTTGGAGAAGATACCTTATAAGTCATATTTGTGTGATGTCTTTAACTAAATGTGTTTAAGTTACCCAAAGAATTACATGAGAGAAACTTTCCATTTAGTAAATTAATTTATCATGTAATAAATATCTGAGGCAATGCTCAATGTTGTCCCAAAATCAGACCTTCAGGATTTTAGTGCTTGTTTATAAAGCAACATGCATTGGGTGAAAACTAAGTGCTGCTGAAGAGTGGGGCATCTTAAAAATAATTTGTATTTGTGAAGATGAGAAGAGCATGTTAACATTTTAAATGCTCCATGAAGATGCTTCTGATTTATGAGTTTGGTATTTATATATGGGAACACGTTATGCCATGATTAACTGCAACATATTCTGTAAAATCATTTCTTAAAGCTTTATTCTTCTAGTATAGTTTTTGTATATAAAAATTATGAAAAGTACATCTTGAGAGCTATTTGTTCAGTAAAATTATTACACAGCACAGAGAATATAGTTTTTTTTATTAATTATAGAGCAAATCTCCATTGTGACTGATCTTTGGTTTAAATTTTAAAAAGACAGTCTCATGGAAATATCTTGAATTTGAAACATCTCAGGATTCAGGGTACTGGTTTTAGTGTTTTGATCAATAGAGTATCTGTAGGCATGGCAAGACTTATCTTTCTGAGAAGGACCTGGGGGTCCTGGTGGACAGCAAGCTGTCCATGAGCCAGCAGTGTGTCCTTGTGGCCAAGAAGGCCAGTGGTGTCCTGGGGTGCAGTAGGAAGAGCATTGCCAGCAGGCTGAGGGAGGTGATCCTGCCCCTCTACCCAGCCCTGGTGAGGCACATCTGGATGCTGTGTCCAGTTCTGGGCTCCTTGGCACAAGAGAGACGTGGAGCTCCTGGAGCAGGTCTGGCAGAGGCCACAAGGGCAAGGAGGGGACTGGAGCATCTCTTATGAGCAAAGGCTGAGGGAGCTGGGCCTGTTCAGCCTGGAGAAGAGACAACAGAGAGGGGAACTCAGCAATGTCTCTAAAGTGTCTGAAGGGAGGGTGACAAGATGGAGCCAGGCTCTGCTCAGTGGTGCTAAGCAATAGGACAGAAGGCAGCAGGCAGAAACTGATGCACAGGAAGTTCCACCTGAACATGAGGAAAAACTTTACTCTGCAGGTGACTGAGCACTGGCACTGATTGCCCAGAGAGGCTGTGGAGTCTCCCTCACTGGAGATAACTCAAAAACCATCTGGACACAATCCTGTGCAACGTGCCTTGGGATGGCCCTGCTTGAGCAAGGATGTCAGACCAGATGAGCCCACTGGTGGTCCCTCCCAACTCTTAAGCGTTCTGTGATTCTGTCATCCGAAAGACAGATTTTCTTACAATGGCTTGGATCACACCGCTGTAGCAGATCTACATCGAAAGATTAATCCCACCAAGGGGAGTACTGTGAAGCTCAACAAGCTTGTTGGCTGTTAAGGTTTTGGAGAAGAGATAAAAGACATGCTTTCATATCTGCTTTAATAAAATGCTGAACTGTCCAAAGTAGCTCTCTAGCCATTCTAGGGATTGAACTTTTCCCAAAGTGTCTTCCCACACTGCATAATATAAATCATGTCTGTTTCATTAGAAATTTAAGATTTCCCAGGGAAGATGTTTCCCAGCCCCAGCTAAGTAAGTCTTTGGGTGATCAGTTCAAATGTTCAGTATTTTAAATACTGACAGTGGGGATGACTTTCGTGTCTTTGTTCTACATGCAATATCTTGTACCTCTTCTACCAAGGACGTAGTATGGAAGTTCCTGTGGGAGAAATTAGAGCCCATGAAGCTCTTAAAGTTGTGGGACACATGATGCAGCTCCCCAAGAAGAGTTACTGAGCTTGAGCCTGTATTTTGTTCTTAAGCTTATTAGAAATAAACGTATTTATTAACCTTGGTGTAGAGCTTCATGGCAATGGAGGAAAGATGACTAGGGGCAGGTAATTTTGTTTTGCCTTGGCTTTCTGTAAATTTTATCAGATACCTAAAAGATAGTTTTGTCATGGCTGGTGTTTGTAAAAAGCCAAAATCAGTTGTTAGTAATCCTGAGAGTCAAGAACTCTTAAGTAACTTCAAATGGAGTCAAGTTTTTTCAGACCAGGTAGATTTTAAGAATTTTATTATGAAGTTTCAAGGTAAGGGACACAAGTAGGTTAATGAGGAAGTAATTACAACCTCAGTCACTGACTTCTGTAGTTAGAAGTATTAAAGCATTAGAGTCTGGAAAGATCTTGTTTTGATTTTATTTTTGGTCTGTATTTTATCTCCAGGCTATATTCTGACAGCAGGCAGGATGTAATCCTGCAGAAATTCAGCAGCCAGTGTGGGGAGTGGGGAGGCCTGAGGCTCAGCTGGTCATGAATTTATGCAGTACCTCAAAAATGTGTCTGTTACAATGTAAAAATTTACTTAAATGATGTATTGTTTAAAAGCAGTTTTTCTTATTTTAATACATGTTAAATTTTTATATAGTATTTTCTGGTCATTTATTCAGCTCTAAAAAAGGCTAGAGAGGGTTTTACATGACCTATTGCATCTCAGATTTTCATAAAGGAGGTAGAATATAATTACAATCACAGATACTTCTGATTTTTAGCATATCAGGACCTTTGGTAGATGTGTTGAGAATTTTAAAGCGAATGGACAAACTAATGATTTCTTGATGCAATTTCTTTACCTCTCAGCCTCTAGAATTAAAAAAAAAAAAAAATTTCTAGCAGTCTTGGAATGTCTTTACTTAAACTGACGTTATGTTATATTCAAATTCAGGAATCTGGAAAAGTGTGGTTACAACTTCTGCAAATAACTGGGATTGAAGTCTCTTTTGAGAATATTTTATTTTTCCTCACAAGATACTGATGATTCCTATCCTTGGAAAAATCCAAAGGCATTTCTACTTTTTTGAGTGTATCAAGAGAATTCTCACATGATTAGTGTCGTGTAAAAGATTATTACAACAGCAATGACAATTCAAGTAACTATATAATAGATCTTTCTTCATTTTATGCTTCAATCCACTTGCAGGGCCTTTGATGTCTTCTCCTTTACAGTTTTGATAACTAGAAAAAAGTAAATATTACACAGACTTTCTTCTTACTTTCCTTTGGCAGACTTTAGCAAAAGGAGCTGCTTAATCAGGAGTACCAGTCATGCACTGGATTTTAGTCTGTGCACACAGAAGATATATAGGGGAGGTGGCAGAACTCCTGGAAATATTTCACAACCTATTTTACGAAAAAAAATTTTTTTTGAAAAGGAGAAAGGATTAAAATTTCATTTTCTTGCACCTGTTTACGTTTATGATTTTCTGGTTTATGTTTACTTAAAGCTGTGTGCGAGGTTTTTATGTGATTTTTTTCAGATGTTAAGAGAACCCTACCCTAGAAGCATCATCAAATACAGATTTCCCATTACACCCTTAATCATGTTACCATTAAAAGAAAAGTGTCAGTTTTACAAAGGTCAAGAGTGTTGGAAAGAAGTACTGTTTGGTTAGCAAGCAGTATAATACTTCTTTTATCAATGTAAGTAGAAAGTCTCCACTTGTAAGACACTGAGGCCTTGGGGGATTCTTGAGTAAAGTGTTAATTGGCATAAGAATCCTCAAGTATGAGAAAGAGTTGGTGACAATTAGCCATCTTGGTAATCTGCTAGCCATAGAAAATGTTATTCTCATACTGTTTGAAATATGTTTTAAAAATTAACAAATTATTTCATGTTAGAACATAATTTCAGTGGAGAAAGTAGTATTTAGGAAAATACTTTCTTCTGTTAATAACTTCTATAGATATAATGCTTTCAAAAAGTTCTGCAGGCTTTAAATCTCAGCTTCTATGAATACAAAATATTACTAAAAATTACCTGATGACCTAATGCTGAAGGAAAGACAAAAAGAGTAAAATATGTAGCAGTCATCTGTAGCTAAGGAATTCTTACTTCTCTTTTCTTTTTGGCAGCAGAATACGATGCCTTCATTATCTGAAATAGTGCTTAAGAGAAGCCAGAAATAAAACCGGAATCACTGGTATGCGTGCTGGATGTCTTCATCCAGCTTGCTGAGCACATGCAGAGCCTCTGAAAGATTGGTGCTTTTCTATCCAGGTGCTCAAGTTTAGGAATTTCTTACGATATGGCTGTATTTGAAAGTGCCTTATGTGTTTATTCAAAATAAAAAGCCATTTGAGCTTCCAAGCTTTCCCTTTTACCTCATCCAAGCTATTATTTCTAATTACCAAAACCATGCATGTGAAAGTGTGATTTATTCTTGGAGAGCAAGCATGGAATCTTTCAGCCTTCTGAACATGTTTTGAAACTTTCTAAGTTCCTGGAAGAAGAGTGGAAACTGCCTGTGCAGCGCGGACTCCGGCATCTCCAGCGGTGCGGCTGGATCGGTTCTGCAGGAGCAGCGCAGCCGTTGGGAAGAGCAGCGCGCGAGGGGTCTGTCAGCTGCTCCAGCGCTGCCGGGCCGCAGCTGGATCGTGGAGCGGCGCTGCCCATCCACCTGCTCCAGCAGGTTGTCTCCTTTAAGAGTGACTGGTGTCTGATGGTCGCGGTGAAACATGAGAAATCCCTCGTGTGTAAGTTGTCCTGCCCTGAGATGTATCTCTGCCTTACGTATTTAGAGATCAGCTGGATATGTAAAACCCTGTCAGCGTTTTTGCTTATCGGAGTAACTGAGCATTGTTGACCTTAGACTGAGTAATTTCTTCTAATGAAAGGTTTTGCAATCTAATTACCTGTGGAGAAAAGTATAATTTTTTTCTTCTCTCTGAAGGTTTCCAAATGTTCTGTAGCTTTCCAAACTGGGGAGAACAGGAGGTAACAAGCTGCTCTCAACCCTTCTTTCTTTAGTACATCGTTAGGTCATCTCCTTAATTTGCTTTCTATGGCTTTCAGTTTCTCAGTGTGTTTAAATTTCTGATGGCACGTTCATTTGTCTTTCCACACCATCTCTTAGGATTATACTTGACATAAAATCCCTGGTGCTATGCAAGCTATCACAAACAGGTGGGTATCTCCAGCCTTCTCCATTTCCTACTCTTTTTCATCCTAACTTCTTGCTACCACGAACTTTGTTAACCAGTAATACCCACATCTTTAAATAAGCAAATGTGCTTGTGTTATAAAAAATAAGTTCTGTGTTACAGCTTCATGGAGAAGTTTAAAAAAAAAACCAAACAAAACAAACCAGAAACCTGTGAACTGGCAACGCTCCTCAGCTGCAGTTTCCTAAAACCGGAGAAAGAATCTTTCAGCTCCTTCAAAATTTAGCACTTGCCTTAAAAAAAACAGCTGGAAGTAACTGTAATCTTGTAGATACTTGTAGAAACTGCATGTTGTAGAAAAGGTCTAGGTATGACTGCAAGACTTCTTGAAGTAGGAGTTAAAACTTCTAGGAATGTCCTTCAGCTTCAACTTGTGAATTTTATGTGAAACAAATGTAAAATGGCTTAGGAGCCAGCCTTTTCTCCAATATTGCTTTGCTTCTGGCTGCCTTTCTTCCTTAGCCTAAAACAATAACAGGGAAGACAACATGATACCACCTTGAAGGGAGGGAGGACTATTACCCAAACAAAGAATGTTACCACAAAACCCCTTGCACAAACACACTCTGCAGAACAGGCAGATGGAATACACTGTCCTGGGAAGGGATGGGGTTGGAGCATATGCTCAGATCCCTGAGTATTTGCATAAAACAGATACCAGAATTTTTAGACTGAATATGGTTGTGACTCATGGAGTTTGTGCTCAGCTCTGGTGGTCATTCGCAATGACTAGTGTGAAAGGACTTAATGCAAACTAACAAAAAGAATGTGCTTTTGTGGGTGTGCATTACTTTAGTATAATGAATATCTATGTTTGCTCGAGCAGTCATTTGTTACTGCTACTTGCAGGTTTGGACTGTGAAGTATTTATTTCAGTTCCCCTCCTTCCCCTTGCTTCTGCATTCTGTGTGTTTGAGTGAAGTGTGTCGAACTGTGCACAGCCATTACTCACTGTCAGTTACTAGCGCTGAATGCTTAGGCTGGGATTTCACTGAGGACCCCTCACCACAAGGGTTGTGCTCTGTTCTGAACGGTTGTTGCTTTCTGTCCAGCACCAATGACATTAAATTTGCATGTTCTCACGTTTTAAGCCATCAGTCTTTCAGGTAGAGTGTAGGTTATTAAGACTGCCTGAGTGGGGAAAACCACATTCTATGCACTCTTTGATACTGCAGGTGCCAAGCTGAAGACTTAAGTTCTGTTTCTGTGGCAGAGTGGTGCAGAAGGAACCAGAGCCTGAAAACGGCCAAAGCTCTGCTTTGTGGTTTATCTAGGTAAAAGGAAAGAGCTGAACTTTTCCATCGTGCTACTGCTGTCTGATAACAGATGCCTTGAGCATAAGCTGAGCCTGGAATGGCTCCAGAATTGAAACTCTAAAGGGGAGATCTCCACCCATATCTTTCTGGCATGTTTGTTGTGTATTTCTCCCTGGAGCTGAGGCTCCCTAAGCAGATTAGGCTGATTTCCCTGTGCAGTGGTGGCCAGAGGGGAAGTTCTGCCCTGTCCCCACACTATCCCACCAGCTCCCTCCATCCACAGTCACGCAACCACTTCAAAGATATATTTACAAGCCACAGAAGGCATATAAGAAAGTCTGATCAAAAGGGGACACACAGTAAAGAGTCAGAAGAGGGAGGAAAAAGCAATGACTATAAATGATGCCATCTCCCTTTAACTGTGTCTCAAGTCTCTGCCGTACTGACTTAATACTCCAGTACTTGGCAACTCTGTAATATGATTGTAATTTATGAGCCTCCGCCTCTAAGCACTTCTCCTGTCTTGAGTAAGAATTTCTCTCTGTAACTGGAGTCCAAGTATTTTCCCATGTGATACCATGCCTTCCAGCAGTTTATTTAGGAAGTCTTACTGGCATGATCCCCTGCTCAATAAAACATACAGACCTTTTGTTTGTGTTCTATGCCGGGCAGTGATAGGTCTCATCTCACTGTCTTTACTAGCACAGGAGGATTAGTATATTACTACTGGCAGAGCTAATATTTTGCAATGAGTTCTTCTTTATACCTTGAGAAATTTTTTTGCTCTGTGCCATGGGAGAGAACATAATTTTCCCTGGTGAAAAAGTTTGTCCTTACACTGAATGGCAGGTTGCTGATACCATGTCCAGAAGTGCTCCCCTCTTCATGAAAACATAGGAGTTTGGGTTTCATTCTTGTGACTTTTAGGAAAATTCAGGCTGTTTACTAATGACTTGTAAGGACTTTACCTGGAGTTCTGCAAGCAAGGCTTGAGACCTTAGCTCATATATGCTGCTGAAATTGAGAGATTTTGCAGTAGTTTTCATCACTGGATGCAAAATAAATCTGTGTATAAACATGTTTTTTGGAAGAGATCTCAGAATTTTATTCCATGTCATTACGTTTTCTGGTTTGAGCTGTAGTGTGCAGGAGTTAAAAGAAAAACCTGCAGCTGTTGGTTTTCAAATAAGATTCACTGGAAAAATTTGTCCCAGGAGTATGCTGAATCTTGCTCATGGAAGGAGGGCAGCATAGAACTGCCTTGGAGGGAAATTTCAAGCTGTCTGCTGAGGGTTTGGTATTGTTGGGGAACTTTTAAGTTTTGTCATCAGATATTCTCTGCTTTCTCTCCCTTACCCGCCAGCTCTGGAGAGGTACCTGTGAATAAAAAAGGAAGCATTTGAAGGACTGTGATGAACAAAACAAGTCAAAGGATGAGGAAAAGGGCCCTGGCTTCGCTGTAATCATGGCTGAAGTTACATCTAAGCATATTTGTTTCCTTCAGTGGTGGGAACATCATCCTAAAACTGGGGTCCTGATTAAATTTGTCACTGGACTTCCATAGCTGACTAATTAAGGTGATCACCCTGTAATTAGTCTGTGTGCCTTTCCTTTCTGTACATATTTGAAATATAATTCCTATCACCTTCAGTCACGTTCCTCCCAGGGATGAGGGTAGAGATCTCTGCTCTTGCAGGTGTGTGATGCTGACAGTCCAGTTGGTGAGAAATGTTAGGAGTTAGGGTGCTCTTCTTGGCTTGATATTCGGTCCAGGGAAAACCTTTTTTAATTTAGGACATATTTGTGTCATTCTGTCCGATCTTAAAGTTTATTTTGAAATGCACGAACGTTATGAGGCAAACCCCTCACCACCTGGAAGCACTGTAGCCGGCGTCCCTCTTATTCCCCCTTAGTTTCATGCTTCCCTAGAACTCCCTCTGGCTTTATTTCAGTACACAGTTTTTTCTTTAAAAAATGCCCCATAGAATATAACTTGAAACATAACTCTTAAGTCTGTAATAATCTGTTTTTTTCCTAGTAATTTTCTTATTGGATCTGGGGTCAGTGGTGTCAGCATTATACGAAGAGGATGCTGATGCTCTGCACACAGACCTAAGTCACTTCCCTTGAAGTGCCATTTGCTATGGGCAGAGCACACAGATACCAGAAGGGAAGAGATGAATCTGCATCTCACAGAACAAGAAAACTCACTCAAAGATAGTTGCAAGTTAATATAACTTGTTACCAGCTACACTGTAAGCATGGGAGGGGGAGTGGGGAAGAGGCAAAAATTTGGGAACTAGCAAGTCGTTCTAAAAGTTGTTCCACTTGAATACACTTCAAGTTGAGACCCTGTTCTAGCAGTTACACTCAACAAATTTTGGTCTTTCACCCCATTTTATAGGGATTTTAATGGCATCTGTAACCACAGTGATGTTTCACAGCATTTTTCTATATTTACAGTACTCAGTGACTAAATACAGGTAAATACAATGACAGTTTTGAGTTTTCTTTGTCAAATGTTTGTTATATGTGACGTTAATTTAGACATGAACAACAAGAAAATGCATTTTGAGGTATCATTTGGGAAAAAACCAACTAAGTTTCAGTGAACAGGGAGTACTTGCAGTGGAAACGGTAAGACACAAAACATGTTGCTTAGCCAGCAAAGCGGGAGTTGCCTCATGAGACACCCCTCTGGCCACCACTGTACAGGTGTGAAAGGTAAATTTAGGATAGGATTTTCAAAGAGTCACAGTCACCTTTTTTAAACTTGGCAGTGACTAATGTTCTCTTATTTCTCCTGCCTGTATATAAGAACATGAGCTTGGATTCCCAGTCCCCTGCATAAATTAACATCCACAAGTTGCTGTGAGCATCAGTGCTTCTTTGCTCCTTATCAACATTTTAAAACAAAGTACAAAAAATAAATATAGCATTGAACAATGACCAAAATTAAATTGTCTGTTTTCTAGTACTGGCATTGTTTTTTCCTCCCCAAAGAAGATAATTTTGATAAAGCCATCACTATGTGGTAGAAATATTAAAAAAAAAAAAAAGCCAGTTGCCATGACCTAATTATCTCCGCTTGATAAAACCATAAATATTACATCTTGGTTTAATCTGTTTAACCATTTAATCCTTAGTTCACCTCTGGGAACTTCGTGGATCTTAATATAATTTACATAATAAGGTACATAAGGTTGAGAAATTAACTCTTACGTTTGTTAAAGGGAAATTACTCCAATAAAATTTGGGGAAATTTTGCTATGATAAATACTAATAGTGATTGTATTAGTTCAAATTGTTGCCTTTGGGCGTCACTGCCTGCTAACAGCGCAACTGCTCTTCTACTGCTTCCTGGGATCATATTCACTTTAATAGATCACAGTGACCCTGAAACGTGAGTGAATGGCTACGTGACCTAAGGCCTAAGCTGCTGAAGGTTTCCATTCCAGAGCTCAGAAGATCAACACAAGCGGGGTCTTATTTAGTCCCCCCGAGCCATCAAGTGTGCAATTTTTCCGTGACGGTGACCCTCTCAGGTCTACAACAGCCCATTTTCTAGGATCCTTTTCTCATCATCAGGCAAAGTTTTGTTTCGTGCAGCATTGCTTTGGAGGAACATCATAAAGGGTGGAGAAAGCAGAGGAGTACAACAAAGCTTCCCAGTATGTTTCCTTGATGGAGTGCCGCGGGTCTGATGTGCTTCAGTGGTTCGTACTGAACATGAAAACCTGTGTTTGTGGGCATGGAGGTGATGCCCAACAAATGACTGAACAGGAAAAGGTTAAACCTTGCTAATTGCTCTATCGCTGTAAACAAAACTCTCACGTAAACTGACGAACTCCAAGAATGTCTTTCTTTTGTTGCTTTGTTGTTCATTTCTGTGACACCTGAATGTATTTATTTCACTGAAACCCAGCAGCAGCGATAGTCCCGTTCCTCAAAAAAAAAAAAAAGGCAATGCTCAGCGACAGAGGAACCAGGTGTTCTGGTAAGGCAGGCATTAATAGCTATTTTAATATTAATAGAAATCCTGTTTCAATTACAAGAAGAAGGACTCAGAGGAGGGGGGGGAGCACCTGTAACCAAAGGGCGGTGGATTGGGCACGGCGGGGCGAGAGCAGCTCCCGGCCGGGCACCGGCGCATCGCCGCCGCCGGGGATCGCCCGAGCCGCGGGACGGAGGGAGCGGCACAGCCCAGCCCAGCCCAGCCCGGCCCCTCCGGCGGCGGGCGGGCAGGGGCCG
>VYZQ01000795.1:18921-44060 GCA_013400655.1 Mystacornis crossleyi
GGGCCGGGGGGCTCTGCCCCGGGTGACTCATGGGCTGCTCTTGTAAACAGCGAGGAGTAAAACGCGAGTGCAAAAAAAAAAGTTTCCCTTACGGACTGTCGTGGTGCTGCTGCTCTGTACGTGAAGTGCTAAAGTCTACCTGCCTCTGAGCTTGTCCAGGCTTTCAGAAGTCCCAGAGATTCTGTGGTTAGGATCAATAAAGGTAAACGTGAACGCACAGTGAATTTGAAGATCTGCTGGCGCGTAAGACTGTGTGATTTTAAGAGTCCTGAGCGACTCCTAACTGCCGGGAATGCAGGCAATTTAATCCTTTCTTATTGTTCTTACTGGTAGAGGTGCCATGTGTATGCTGGGAAACATTGCGGTGATGGAACACGACAAAACCCCGTCCCTGCGTCCGGGGCCCACCCATAGCAAGGAAGTTTCTGGGGTGTGTGGTGACATCCCAGAAGGAAGTCCAGGGCGATCTGACGCTTGTTACTGAGCAGCTTCCACAACTCGTGTCTCGAAACCTGCGGCAGCGGGTGGAGTTGAGGACTTGTGCGAAATGAACTTTCTACTTTTTTCCCAGTATTTTTTTTCTCAAACTGTTCAAAAAGCCTTTTGCAAAATTCCATTGCATTAATTTGCCCCACATCCCTTAATGCTAATAGCCTTTCTTTGCTTTCTCATGCGATGAGGACATCTAAGTAGGGAATTTAAGATAAATATTGACTTAGCCTCCTTAATCTTCTGAGGTTCTAGCGGGGTGTGCTGAAAACATCTTGCACCTTACTGAGAGGGTTTACACTGTCACTCAGCCGCACTGACACTGCCTATTCAGTTTGCCACCTCTGACTTCTCCAGGGGACTGCTTTGCAGACTGCTTTGCTTCATGCTTTTCTAAGGTTCTAAATCGAGACTGGAAGCTGATAAAGCTTTAAGAAGAGACACCAAAAATGAGAGGAGGAGGAGGGGGAGGAAAAGCTCTTACTTTGGCAGCACTGTCATAATAAGAAAGAGCAGAAAAATGATGGTCTCTGTTATTTTGTGGGATGGAACAACAGTGACATGCATTGGGAATTAAATTTTTGCACCAAATAGGTGAAGCAGAGAGATGTTGTAATGTTGAGGAAAGATCTAATTGGGAAAAGTGTTTAATACAAGATTTTGTTTATTTATTAAGTGGAAATTTTTGGAATAAGTTAATATACAATAATTTTTATATATGCAGTTGATAGGTACGGTTTTCCTACAGAGTTCATAGCATGATAGTTAATGAAGCATGTTTACTGATATCCTCATTTCTGTTTTTATCTTTAGGTTCCTTTCAGTTTTTTGACTTGTGTGTCTGCAGAACAGTTCAGGTAGTTAAATATTTATTCTCGTAAACTTTAAATGAATGGCCTGTAGCTGTAATTTCAGGCTAGTAAAATTTTTAAAAGCCCCAATTGCTATTGCAGTCGCTTAGCTCTTTATGTTTCGATGTAATGCAGAACATCAGATTGCGCACACCTCGCCCAATGCAAGTGCTGTTGTGATTTTTTCGATTTTTTCCACCATTACTGTTCAGTGTTCCTAGCTCTGCTGTTTGCTGTTGCAATTTGGTTGAACAAACACTGTGCGTCTGGCTCTGGAAGGGAAGGTTGGAGTGCTTGTGCGGGGCTGAGGAAAGCAGGTCTTGCTTTCCTGTTCCCTTGGTGCGGTCTCTGCAGCTTGTTTAATGCTGTGTTTGGTGATGGGAATCAGTCTGCCCATGTGCCTTTGGGGGCCTTGGCTGGAGTTTCCACGCATAAAACTGGCGGTGGTACTTCAGTGGCCACACAAGGTTGTAGGACGTGCACTTGGTCATCACATACTGCCAGATATTCAGGTGCTGATGGGCAGGTGTGGGAATGCACAGTGTATTTGGGTGCTGTGTTTTTGTACTAATAAATACACAGCTGTGGGGATAAATGAGCTGTTGTTGCTATTTTGCTGTATTTTTTTTCAGGATTACAGGATTACAGCAGGGATTGCTGTCCTAAAGAGCTGTATCCTAAATCATTAGCTTCTCAGCTCCGCTTTAAACAAGAACTACGGCTCTTGCTATGGCTGTGGTTAGCTGCTTTGCCTTTGGAGTCATGCTTGTACAAATTCTGCGTTTTGTAAAATTGAGGTTTTTGTTAGGGTCTTTCTGTATTTAAAGTGGTTAGTGCTTACACAAGACTCTAGCTGCCTGGGATGTCCTGGGATTGCTGCTTCGACGAGAATGTGTTAGAAATCTGGACAGCAGGCTATGTGCAAAAGAGAAAAGGGCTTAGCAGTGTAGGCAGTTTTTCAAACTAAGTGAAGCATATGATAGTGTATTCCTTGGACAAGCATTCTTATTACACATAACTTTGTTCCCCAAAGGCTGCGGTTCATTTTGCTAGAGTCCTGGATTTGTAATTCTGCAGTTATTTTGCATGTGATATAACCTAAAGGTTGCCAGCTCTTTTGCTTCCTCTTCACTTGCACGTTTTAACTCCTGCAGCTCGTGATGAAACAAAAGCCCTGCTTGCACTGCTGTCCTTGAGGAACATCTCCCCTTACCATATCTCAGTGGAGAATCCATTTATTAACACAGAATCAAGGGTTTAATTTACTGGAGGTTTTTGGGGGGTTGGTTTTTTTCTTTTTTTTTTTTTTTTTTGTTTTTAATTCATAAACCTTCTGAGGCAGGAAACAATGAAGGGACTGGATTTCATTTTTTTTTTTTTCAGATGGTCATAATGAGTTTCTCTACAGTGCTGAATCCTACTAATCTAAAACTGTGGGTTTTTATATGGCCATTCATGTAAGTGAGATTTCTAGTTTAGTCTGTGCTATGGAGATCTCTACCAGCATGCCTACGGTGCTTGGGAACGACGGCAACTGTGGAAACTGAAGAAGTCTGGGTTACATGGTTTCTCTTAGCTTAACATCAGGCTTCTTTGCAATTGTGCAGCCCTGTGTCTTGCTAAAACTGTTTCTATCCTGTGTGAAGGTGTTGGAATAGTGACATTTCCTCTGCAAATGGCAGGGCTTGCGTTGAACAAGTATTAGTGAGGGAAGTAAAATGGGAAAACTTGAATTTTTTTCAAAATGTAAGTTTATTTAGCATCATTAATTCAGAATGTATTCCATTTCTATGTGCAAAATTCTCTTAAAACTGTGCCTGTAGAATACATTGGCAAGGGGAAAGATCGTGTGTAAGCTGGCAAGAGCAAATTGCAAAGATGTCTGTGAAAAACATTATGGATTTATTTTCTTCCTTGATTGGGATACTGCATATGCTTGTTGCTGAGGGAAATTTTCTTCCTAGCTGAAAACTGCAGCCAGTAGAAGAGTCATGGGGTTTATCTGCAGAAAGCAGAGTAGTGAGGGTTTTGTTCTGGGGCTTTTTTTTTTTGGTCAATTCACAGTGTCATCTGTATCTGTCAAAAATATTTCTTCCAGTGCCTTCAGCTGATAAGTTTTTGACTACGCAGTTCCTCAGACTGGCTTGAACTTTTTTACTGTCCTTCCTGTTAGTGTTTATAATAATTCTTACTCCCAAATTACTGTAATTCTCCCATCATTACACCTATCCAGTTTGTCCTTCAGTTTTGTAGAGCCTTACAAGCAAGGATCTAAATGTGTCCTATTAGCCATGGGATAATTTCATGGAGGTTTTTAATTTTGCCTCTTTCTCTCTTGCACATGATCTGCTGCAGGGATTTCTAAGATATTCTGACAAATCAGCAACCCCAGGACATCCCAGGCAACTACAGAGAACCAGATTGTCATTGAGTGTCGTATGCAGCCAAATATTTCACATAAATGTGGCTTCAGTCCCCGCTTTGTATTTTCAGCCCACTCAAGTCCTTTGGAAATTGATACCTAATTGGAGCCAAGAGCTGGGAGTAATTTGTGGCCGCTGGGCATGTTTTCCTATGTCTTTCCTCCACTTTGAAAGCCTTGCGCAACCGAAGTTAGCTTGTTGATCCAAATCTTCTTTTCTAAACAGAAACCTCCTGCTTATACTGGCATAGATCAACAAAAACATACAAACTGCTAAACTGTTTGTTTATGGAGGTACTGTGCACTCTTGCAAATACTAATTTCTAAGCCTTAATGAAAAAAAAAAAACTTTAGAAGATCTCTAGTGCTTCTGATGCAAAAAAAATTTCCTGTCTCCGCAAGTTCATTTACTTGACTTTGATACTGTGTCTGTGCCAGAATAACAGAGTGGCATTGGGAATGGCTGCTAGTTATTTGCTGTTGTCTCTTCTCATCTGGCAGCTGGGAGATGGCTATGTTTTCCCTGATAAATACACTTTTGGGGGAGAGATGTGATAATAAAGCACAGAAACTAATCTTTCTTTGTACTTCTGCAGATACTCCCATGAACTGCTTTTCTGTGTGTTGTTTCTCCAGGACAGATGCTGTGGCAGCTTAGTGGGCTGTGAGGTACCCTTGTATGTGCATGTGTAAAGTTACCTGCAAGACACTCATTCCCTCAGAGGTTTGGGAGATTTCTAATAACCAGCCTCACTCAGGGTTTGAAACATGCATCAACAGTGAGACTTCACAAAATCCTTGGTCTTGTTTTCCAGTGGGGCAGCTGACAGAAAAGCAGCTTAATTGAGACGTGTAGGTCAAATCAGCTTTTCTTGCATAGTGTGTTGCTTTTTATCTGCTTCTGAGTGTCAGCAGATATGTGTCTTTGGCAGTTGTGTGTGAATATGGCAATTCCTAAGGAAAGGAAATGAAAACCAGCCCCTGCAAGGCTGCGAAGAGCACAGTCATTCTCTTCAGGATCACAGGCTTAAGGAAGTTGGAGCTTTTGTGTGTTAAGTCAAGGCCGTGTGGTACTGCAGGAAATGTAAATATAACTGAAATGCTGGTCTAACATCATTGTCTATAGCAAAACCTGTGTAATATTGTAACAAATTTCTTGAAGAGCTTTCTCATATATGATACAGACTGTGATTCCCAAGGTCTGGCAAGTACCTTGCTCCAAATAAATTCAACAGGTTTATTGTAAAGGAAAGTAAAAATTTATGTAACTTCCTGTTGATAGTGACTTTAAAAAATATATAATTTAGCATGGGGATAGAAATAGTCATGTCACAAGGTGATCCCTCTGTTGGGTGCTCCGTGATTAATAAAGTAGATGACAGAAAATGATGCTGTGATTTCATTTGCAGTGGATGCTGTGGTCATACAAACTATGGTGTAACTGTATTTTTTTTCTTGCTCATGAGATGAAGCTAAGTCTGGCACTGTTCCTTCTAGCACTCTTAGCAAGGCCTTTGTTCACAGTCTTTATGTACCTGCAAAAAAAATACTAAACCTCTAGAGGATGTCTGAGAGAATTGCTTTGCAAGTGTCTTAGATGCTCTGAAAATTCACCACAAATCACTGAAGAGCTGAGCACTTAAGGCTGTTGACAAACCTTGTTTTAAGAATATGAATCTCCTCTGATTTTTTTTTCTTTTGACATTTTTATGTTTGAAAGCTTATAGGGCAAAAATACAGACCTTATCCTAGAGTTTATAGTGTCTTAGTTTCTGAAGGGATAGGAGAAGAGGGAAAGGGAAATAGGGATGTTTGTTTGTTTGGGTTTTGGTTTTGTTTGCTTGTACTGAGGGTTTCCCCTCCTGAAGTGCTTCTTACACAGTGAGATTTTTGGCATCAGAGAGGAAGCAAACAGCACACCTGTTCTCAACAGTTAAACAGCAAAATTTTCACTTCCCTTTTCCCACTGAGGCAAAATGAGCTGAAGGAAAATGAGTGGAGTAGGTGTGCTTGGGTCGGGCTTGCTTTCTTTAGGATCATCTTCACCCTGAAGACATTCTTAGAAAACAGCATCAAAGGTGAATTTCTCATTGGGTAGCTCATGGTGGGGGAGTTCCTACATCCTTTTGAGAAGGCAGTAAACCCTTCTGAGCCTGGAGGTGTTTCACGGTCATTTCTGTGCCTTTTTATAATATGATGTTAACTAAGTGTCTGCTAAGGGCATGTATCAGCAGCTCTTGCTCTGGGTTGGTTTCCTACCTCTTTTGCTCTTTTCCAGAAAGATGAAAGGGAGAGGCAGGTTCTATATATTGTTGTCTCGTTCTCTGTCTTTCTGTAAAGAAACTGAGTAATAACCTGGTTTACCTAGGAAAGAGGTGGCTTTTTGTAAGGTCACTTCTGTCATTCATATGACTACTCACTCTCTTATTTCTGTATCCCAGACTAATCTGAGGAGCCCAACAAAAAATTAAATTTAACTTTTTTTTTGTGAACTTGCATAGAAAGGCTGGGAGGAGGACAATTTTCATGCCTGCAAGTTATTTGTTGTGACATTTTCCATTCTCAGCTCGTGCCTGAGTCCTGGATCATGTTGAAATACCTGCCATCCAGGTATCGGGAAGGTGTGGATATATACTCTGAAGATCAGATCCATCTCTAGGGAAATAAATCCCTTGCGTTAGAGTGAGTCTGTGGCACAGCAGCTGAAGAAAAGAAGCTAAAATGAACATGGTTTGGCTGCTTGCCTACTAAGGATGGTAGTTTTGGTCCATAAACTAATTCTCCTTTGTTCAAGTGAGGCTGGGCGTAAGCAGGCGGCGCTGTCAGCTGTCAGCAGTCAGGGCATGGATAAACAAATGGCTTTGTGCTTGTGTGATGAGGATTGGAAAGCACAACCTCCTCTCAGTGATCAGGAAATACTCAGTACTCCCTCAAATGGAAATGGAAAAAAGATGTGTATTCTCTAAATGTGACATTAATACCTTTAAAAAAGCTGAATTTATCATCACAAGCACAGGCAGTGCATCTTCAAAGGGACAGAAAAACTAAGTACATTATACATAGGCAAGATACAATTTACTTTTTTCTTCAGATTTTGAACAACTTTAAAAACAGTTTTGAAGCAGTTGTTTTCACATTTACTATCTGGTCATTTTAGATCAAAATTCCTTTGATCCTCACATTCTAGTCAGATGGAGAGAAATAAATTGTCTTCTTTTAAGAAATACTTTGTTTATCTGCAAAGTAGGTAGTGATTTCAGCTTCCCAGCATCTCCCCATTGTTACCTAAAACTAAAGTAAAGAATTGATTTAGAGATCACAAAAGCATCCTTAAATGTATTGTATGTTTGCCAGAGTGGAGGAAAAATTATGTTGCTTTTCTTCCTGGCAAATCAAACTCCATATGCCATGAGGATATCCTTTTGCCCAGAGTGCTGTGGTGAGGAAAGATAACCAGCTCATGGAATGTTAAAGGTTGGAAGGTACCACAGGGTACATCTGGTCCAACCTCCCTGCTCAAGCAGGGGCATTCTTGAGCACATGGCACAAGACTGTGTCCAGACAATTTTTGAGTATCTCCGGTGACTCCACAGCCTCTGTGGGCAATCTGTTCCAGTCTTCCACTCCAAGATGAGTGTTCTGTGTATGGTGTAGTCACTGGCTGCACTTGAAGTGCTTATGCCATATTGTTCACACAACAACATTCCTATGGATCTGTTCAAGGTTTCTCTTTTGTAGGGCCTGACCTGACTCTCTCTGTCTCTTGAAAACTGTTTTTGTACTTGCTCTTTGTTTCTGTGCTTGCTATTTGAACCAGCCACTCTCTGCCTGTGACAGCACAGCTGCCAGCATATTCCGTTGTGCTATCTGTGGAAGGAACACTTTTATAAAACACCTTTATGTGTTTGCTCTAAATAGAAGCATAAAGGTTCCAGGCCCCTCAGGTGCAGCAGCATCCACATTTCAAGGGGCCTTTGTGGTCTCTGCTCCTCCTCAGCCAGCCCTTCTAGGTTGGAGTCCCTTAAGGGAGACAGGGTCACGACAGGATTCCTGATCCAGGGGGCAAACCTAGGCCAAGTGTGGGTTTGCAGCTGCGGCCCCTGTGCAGGATGCACTGACAGGGATGGAGAGAGGGTTGGTGTAGCAATGGGATAATCTCTAGGCTGAGCTAGGTAGAGGCTGGGAGCTGAGGTAGTGATTCATCTGGGAGTGGGGCACAGGTTTTGGCTAGCTTGAGGTGTGTGGTTTTAGCAGGTTAATTGCAATAAAGATGGGGTAAACTGTATAAAAGTTGTTTGAGAAGGTGGGAAACCCAGTGCATAACCACAAAGTAGCTCAGCTTCCGTTTCTACAGATACTGCCTCTGCCTTCCCTAGACAAGGAAATAAGCTTAAAGAATTATTTGCAATACAAAATATAAGCCAAATAGAAGAAATATATCTGTAATAAAAGAAATGCTGTGTGAGAAGTTGAAGTTAGTGGTCTTGCTGGCCAGAATGCTGGACCCAAGGCTGGTGATTACTGAGTCAGCTGGGTGTCGGAACTCAAGGATCTTGACCAGTGGCTCAGGTAAATGCTTGACACTTTTAACATAGATAAAACAGTTGAAACTCAAAGGCAGGTGCTTTTCACAGCTGTATTGTAAGAGCCGTGTATCTGATCTGCACAGCTTTTTTAGGTAGCAGGGATATTTGTTTTAGGTAGCAGGGATATTTGTGAAATGGCAAGGTGGGGAGTTTATCTTTGCTTCTCAGTGGATAAACTTCAGTTTACTGGCCCCTCTCCTCCCTCTCCCTGCAGCTTTTCAGAATTCTAAAATTCCAGACAGAACTACCAGGAAGCTGTTGACAATATGCCAGTTTCTTAAAAGACAGAATCAGTTTTTAAAGTTTGCACTGAGATCATGACTTCCCCCAGCTCTGTAAATACTTTTCCAGAGCAATACATATGCTAGTATTTTTAACTAAAGGCAGGAAGTCTCTTAAGTTTGCGAAGGGAGGGAATGCAGACACAGCATATAGTGATCTTGAGCAATCACTTTTATTCTGCAGCCAGAGGGTGAGTATGTCTTTCCTGCCTCCCCATTTTGATTTGTCTGCTGGATGGCCACAGCTGTGTTGAAACAGGAAAACTGAAACAAGTCCTTGAAGCTCTTTTGTGAGGAGCTTTTGTGCACAGTAACCAAATACAGAGTAGGGTTGAATCATGGCATCTTTGTTAGGTGGGATTTTGCTTTTAGTTTATGCATTCTCTTTTAGTCTTACATGCTGCTGGCAATATTCTGGATTCCTACTAGTGCTTTCCCAAAAACTGCTTTTAAATGGGTCCTGAACTATTAAGGCATCGGGTTACATATGTTTGTGGCACACCTTTTGGCAGTTTGCCTGTTGGTTTGGAAAAGATTTTTAAAGCCATGTTTCCTGTAATATTGCGAGGCCTAAGCCTTGCTAAAGGTACCACACAAAGAGGCTGTGAGGGTTCAAAAGGGGGAGGTTCCTGGGGGTTTTGCCCTTGGTTGACTTGGGAAATGACCTGCTGCAGAATAAGTTGAAACTCATTTAAATAAAGACAATTATAATAAAAATCTTGAGAAAAGATTCGTTCCAGAATGTGTCTCCAGGCACTGGCACCACAGCAGTATCTTTTGCAGTCAGTTCTGACTGGTACACTTCCTCAGGTAGCTGCAGTGGATTTCAGTCAAAAGGAGTTTTTTGTGAGACGGGTAACACTATTATTTTTTGCAGAGCTGGGGCTAGTCCCAGTTTAATGTGCAGGGACTGAAATTTTCTGTACTGAATTATCTGCCATTTTTTTCCATTTTAATCTGTTGGGTGTGAAGTGATTCTTCAGTATTCTTTATTGTAGTGATTTTCAGTAACATTATTTCTCTGAAACCATCGAGTTTGATAGGCTATAGGATATGAAACTATAAATCACATTTACATCTATGTGCTTTAATCAGAAGCCGAAGGTGTGTACTCAGTGTTTGTAGCCTTTCTGGTAAAATAAAATCAGGCGTACTTAGAAGATTGCAGTTTGAAGGCTGACGTTTCAGGCTTGGTCTTGCAGTGCCCTGTGGCTTTAAGCACACTGGAAATATGACTGAGCTGGAGTAATTTAAAGAGATGTCAAATAACCCAGGCTCTAAACCTGAGTTACACCTATTAAACCATGCATGCTCCTTGGAGTACTGACCCCAAGCTGTTCTTCATGGCAGTTGAAGTTGAATATATTTTGCTATAGATCAGACCCTGATATGACTTTAATCGGTGCAAACCCTCACAATGGTGCCATTCTTCAGCATTTCATAATGCTGCACAATTCCTTGTGAGTTCCTGGTTACTTCTCCTTCTTCAATGGCCATGTTAACTTTTCTCATGAACAGGGATGCAACTATTTTTGGGGATTCTGCTGAGCCAGTTGATAAAAACTGATCTCATTGGCATTCTAATACAAATACAGCTTTGGGTCATTGGGAAGCAAGACCTTATAACTGACCACTCTGCTGCTAACAATTACAGCTCATCTTGTCTCACTTGGCATTGTGTATCAGTAGTTAATACTTGACATATGACAAAAGATTTTGTGGAAGTTAGGAATACTCAAAACTTATGAAAGAAGTAACTGCATAAAGGTACATAACAAGGTAGAAGCTATCGGAAGCTATTAACAGGTTTAAAAAAAATCCTGATGTAGAGTATTCATATCCTGCTAAAAACTTTGAATATCATATAACATTTAGAATTCAAACCCCTAGATACTGCTGTTGGCCTCTGCGGTGCCCTGATAGTTTCCAGATTTTGGGTGAGTCTCTGCAGTAATGTGTAATCCCACAACTCAAGGACTTGAGCTCTAAGAAAAATACACAGCACCTGGTGGCAGCAGTCAGACCAGCGAGACCCACTAGAAGGAACCAGGAGCAATGTGCTGGTTCACAGGTCAATGCATGCTGCTGTGGCACAAGTTTATCTTATCTGCAAGTGTGCAAGAGAATAATAATGTATTTCCATGGCACAAACTTGAAATACCCCATATGCAGAAGCAATGCAAATTTCTGGGAGTGGCCATCATAAAAAACAGTCAGCCAGCAGCTATTCCTAGGCCTGGAGCCAACAGGGGAACCACCTTATCTGCTGCTTTTTTATTCTATCTGCAGCCAGACTCAAAACTGGGGTGGCAGGTCACACATTCTATTTAAATCAGTCGGCTGCTGGTGTCATAGGGGCTCCTTTGTTGCTGTAGAAGTTAGAGTGTGTGTCATCTAAGATTAATGAAAACCCCAACCCAGTTTATCCCCCCTATTGTTGCTGAGTACAGAAATAGCCCAGCCCAATGCAGTTGGCCCTCGGTGTGCCTCTGGCTCCTGCTCCAGGCACCTCACTGCTCTTTCATTCCAGAGCAGCTCAAAGCCTTGCAGAGGGGTTAAGGTCCCACCCCTGCAGTGCTGCTTTCTCAGCCTGTGTGGGGTCAGGGTGCGGTTTTTGGTGTTCTCAAGGGATCCACTTCAGGGGGAAGCTCTAGTTGAAGGAACTTGTTCCCTGCTTTCATCCTCTTTCCCTGTCTGCAGTCCACTGATAGAAGCAGAAAACTCCAGCATGTCTGACTTCAGGGAAATATGTTTGAAGCCCAGCAGCACATACTGAGAGAGAGAAATGTGGAGCAACACTTATCCCAGAACTGATGGACTCTTGTGTTTAGCCCAGACTATGAATTTAGTGAACATTTAACCTACATTTTTGCTGGTTGGTTATAGCATGCTCTGTCTAGTGTAAGATGCGCTCTGTGGTAGGTCCAACTCCGGATCAGTGCAGAAGTAACTATTCAGACTATCCCTTCTTGTTTAAGTTATTGTTTGATAGTGTTACTTAATGCCTTTGTTTAAATTTCAGTAGTGTTTGCATGTTGCCTCAGAGCCTGCAGCTGCAGCAGGTAAATACGGCAGTAGGATTTAAACTGAGTTTCACTCATTCAGAGAGTGAAAGAAAATAAACATAAGCGGAAAACAACCTACAGAGACTCATCAGTCTCAAGTGAGGAAAGAGTTTTTTCATGATGTTTATTTATCCATATCAAATCCTCAGTCTTGGAACTGGAACACTGAGAAAGCATATCCCAGTGAAATCCTGTGATATCAAAGGGATTGTGACTGTATTTTCCCTTGTACTTCCTTCCAGGATGATATGTTGCAAAGATGGTTATGAGTCTCTATTCCTTACTTGTTGTTGATTAGGTATTTTTAGTAATTTTGTAGACTTTTAATAAGCCGTCCAGACACTGTTTTGCACTCTGGGAAAATGCTCATAATAAAGACCTTTAAGACTCAGTAAATTGCTGTAGCTTCTGCAGACTGCATTCTTCTCAAGAAGTTTTATAACGTGAGAAAGATTTACAATAACTGTTTTACTGTGTGACTGTGGGTAACTCAGGTCAGCTCCCACTGTCTTTCTTCCTGAGAACAAAACAACAGGACTCGTCTGAGAGCCTGGCCAATCCCATTTTCTCCATTTTGCTGAGAAGGATGGTGAGATGGAATAGTCCTGGGTATCTGCTTTCGTATTGCAGATGGTCTTGGATATGCAGATTGGGCTCTGTGGGCATGATTATGCTTTTCACTGTGTCTCGTTCTGAGTGGGCTGCTATATCCAGAAAAAGCTGTCCATATGGAGAGGCTAGCTGGGAACCTGGAAGCAGCGTACAGCCGCTCAGTGTGATGGTGCACCTGGACCAGAAAGCCCTTCTGTATTGTGTGGGGGCATGGAGTGTGCACCTTCTCACTGGCTGGGGAAGAGAGCAGTGAGCCAGAGCTTGTTTGAGGCTCTTGCCTCAGGAGGCAGCTTTTTGTCCAAATGTCAAATTCACAAGGTAACAGGGAAAAAAAAAAAATTCTTAACCAAAGCAGGTGGTAAGGTACAGAAACCTTTTTCCTCTCTGTATTTCTAGCAATGAATGTCCTCCGTGTCTGCTTCCATCACTTGACGGCAAGCAGCTCCTTGAGTATTTCCTCTGTGTGTATTTTCTTTTAATGTCATAACTTCTCAGAAATATTAGGCACTTATCTGCTAAGCAAAATATTATGGTTCTCTGTACTTGCCTTCCACTGATATTTGAGCCTTTTGAGGTGGACTTGAATAGTGGGTTTTTCAAGCTCTTTCACAATCAAGAGGATCATACATTCTTTTATAAAAACTGAGATTCTTATCCTGTACACATGCAATGACAGAAGTTCTGACATAAATAGCACAAGGATTTGGAGTGTGTGTGTGTGTGTGAGTGAATTACTGGTGGATATATTTTACTCTCTGGGATTGGACTTTTTAAATTTGATCTTTTTGAGCTTGGTCAGCAGTAGTGACCTAAGCCAAAGGCTGACTTGACTGAATGTGAATGGTGTTGTTTCAGAAGGGAATGGATTTCAGCATCAAATAGATTTTATAACAAAGGAAGTTTGATTATTGCTTTGGTATTTTTTCAGGTATTTTCTGTCAAAGTATTTTTGGTCTCATTCAAAAACTAAAAATACTTTCAATTTTAGTATTCAGCCTCTCCTACATAACAGAAGTCAATAAATTGTACTAGCATGATTTAATAGAAATTAAAAAATGTGAAATTTATACCTCTTGAAAACTGTAACAACAGCCAGTGTCCTAGATTTGGTAAGAGCCAAGGAACTGGTGTTAATCTTAGTTTGAAGGAAGAACTATCAGTGTAATTATTCACCTGTTTTGCGCATATGAGAGATGTTGCTATACTGAGAGGCTTTGCTGCTATAACTATACTATAAATATTTTTCATGGCCTCTTTGACAAGCAGGAGACATTTATTTGTTTACTTTGAAAGTTCTAAGCTTAAAACACTTAGAATAGCATATTATCATCATAGAATCATAGAATGGTCTGGGTTGGAAGGGACCTAAAAGATCACGTAGTTCCAACTCCCCTGACATAGGCAGGGACACCTTCCACTAGATCAGGATACTCAAAGTCCCATCCAATCTGGCCTTGAACACTTCCAGGGACGGGGCATCCACAGCTTCACTGTGAAACCTATTCAGTGATCATTTTCTGTATTGCAGCTGATGACTTTAATAAATGGGGAAGAAAAGTTGTGTGGATTTTTTTTTTTTAATTAGGTACTTCAGAGCCAATAGTAATAGCTAAAGCACTCACTTAGAAATATACCCTTTATCTTTGTAGAGATGTTTCCTGATGATAGCTAAAGCAGTAAGTGCTTTTTAATGCTTACAATGCCTTAGCAGAGGTAATGTGAAAACATTTTTAAAATATATAATTGCATCTTTAAGTTCTTAATTACAGAGGCAAGAGCTAAATCCAGTGTTGAGCCAGCTGGACGCTAACCACGTCTATTCTGCTGTGAATCAAGGTGAGCAGCTTGTCAAGAATAACATGTCAGGTTTCCTTTTGATGAGTCAAATTGTCTTTTTCTTTTCTGAAGCAGCGATTAAGAATTCTGATGGGTACTTAGTGGAAACCAGAGGTGCTGTCTCTCAAAGGAGAAAGATGCTGCCAGCCGGTTAATTGGCGATATCTTGCCTCTACGTGCAGCAGTGGCTCTCGGTTTCTGTTCAGTGCAGAGCTCTGTGAGAGTCAGGAGCTGGGAGCTGATGAGGACTCTGGATGCACTGGGATGCTGGCCCCATTCCAGCCTGTCAGCATGGCCTTCAGCACTAGCCATAGCACTTCTTTTTGCACCACCACCATGGGATGCTGATGTCTACTTTGTAGAATGGTCAGAGGCCAAACTGGAAGCTATTTTTCCTTGCCCGCTGCCAATTGCAACATAATCATCTGTTTTGCTGCTACTAATGCTAAAGCAGATTTAACTCACGCTCATAAAATGCCTGCTGTGTGAGTCCTGTATTTTTAGTGGAATACAGAAGTGAAACAGCTGGTGTAATAAGGAGACCTGCTGCTTGCCACGGATCTGAAGGTGTATTTATGAGTGCAGTCCTGGCATTACTCTTAAAATGGTGCTCGTGACAGTCGAGTTGGAATTACAGAAAAAAATGATGTTTCAAATCCTCATTAAAAAAACCAAAACAGTCAACATTTCCTTTGCTGAAAGCAGTCTAACCAGAGTTTTTTGCTGCAAATCAGAAATATGAAAGAAAGCTGCTTTGTCCTATCTTTTCAGTGGCACATAAAAGGCATAAAAATAAATTGCAAGGTTGCGTAGACCCACAGGTGTGTCCAGAACTGTACTTCATATTGGCCCTTTGAATCTGATGCCTTTGTAGCATTCTAATCCTTATGAATGTAGTCGATTTTCTACGCAAATAGATTCACACTTGAGGAGCCTGTGACTCTAGCTTTAGGGACTTTTAGTGCCTGATCCTTTCTGTTAGCTGCTCCAGCGATCTCCTTTCAGTTTTGCATGCTCACCTGAGGACCAGAGCTTTAGAGGATTCAACTGACTTTTTTTCCTAAGGACATCTGAATATGCTGGATATGCTAAGTGTAATTTTAACAGGCTGAAGAGATAAGAAAGAGGGAGGAGTGATAGTTGTAATGACAGCCACTCTCTCATTCAAACTCCTCAGAGAAGAAGGTGCCTTGTTCCTGTAGTTCTTGCTGTGTGGAGGAGCTGTGGGCACTGGAACAGACAGCTGGAACAGAGAGTGGCCAGGACTTGTCTTGGATCCTGAGAAGGGTGCAAAGGTTGGGGCTGCTCTACACTTGATACTGGCTTTTTCCTCTAGCTGCTGGGGCCTGGAATTGTCTGATGACTTTTTCCACACCTGCCCTTCCTCACCCTGCTCTATGCCCAGCTGGATAACACTTGATGCATAACTGTGAAATTCCACCCCTCTTACCTCCTTCAAACAATTTTAGAGGCTAAGCATTGTTCTCTCCTTCTGTTAATAGTTGGGAAAAGTTTTTCTGACCTGTGAAGCTGAAGCTCATAAAGCAACAAGTGTAGAGCAAACATTCAGATGATTCTTTATCTGAAGAGATAAGAGTGACTGAAGTTCATTTCAGAGTAAGTGCTATCATAATATATTAGTAGGATCCAGTCACATCCCAGAGGAGGAGTGTTCTTACGTTTCTAAATATGATACACTCTCAGCTTCAGGCCATAAGGGATGAGGAAAGCAAGATTCTGAAGTAAAGTTAAGAAGCATCAAGCTGAGAAGTATGTTGGCATGGTTCTAGTAGTTAAATATTTACCAGAAGCAGACAGCTCTTAGAGTCTCATTCTTCTTCAGCCATTGTATAATAAGGTAATAAACCATGCATAGATCATAGTTTTCCAGGGTAGTGGCTGCAAAGGGTCCTGCTTCTGGAGCAAGGACAGTTAATATCCAGTTCCTTTAAAAGAGAAACTAGAATACATTGAGTACTTTTTGGAAGTGACCAGAAAACAAAGTTTCTGCTTGAGCTGTAGAGCTGTTGTAGCACAGCTGGTTTCAGGTGGGCTAGAGTTAATTTTCCTCACAGTGGCTGGTGTAGGGCTAAGTTTTGGATTTGTGCTGGTCACTCAGGGCCTCTCTCCACGTCATATGTCACTTTTGCAGGTATGGTCATGAGTTTGCCCACCTGATTTGATGTTGTCCTCCTCCCCAGCCGCCTTCATGGTCACTCTGGCTTCTCCCTGCAGACTGCAATCCTTAGTGTGCCTGCAGAGGTCCAGAATCTGTGTTACATGGAAGGGGAAGAGCTGCAGCAGTAGAGCAACACCTCCTGTGTCTGAACACAGCTGCCAACACCACCCTGCAGCTGCTGCTACTGAACGGAGAGGCTGTGCTTATGTGCACCTTGTGTTTTGCGCAGGCAGAACATAAGATGATTTTCTGAAGTGGCTGACGGTTTTGGCTTTTTTCCAGGCCGTGCTGCCTCACTGGTGCTGAAAACAGAGCTATTTGATAAAAGAGATTAATAACTGTAAATTCCTCATGTCCCAGTGAAATCCAATGGCTTAGATGTTGAGAGAGAATCTGAAAGGCACCTGAAAAGAAATGTAAAAGTGAGAGGCTTTATTGAGATTAACATAGGGCTTACTTTGTAATTTTTGTTGTAATAAATTAAACTTGAAGTCACTTGATATTCCATTTTACTTGGCATTATCTCAGTGTTAGACAAAAAAATTGCTGGATGAAACAAAAAGAGCTAATGCAATACCTTTGCTGTGCTCTTCCCCATCTTCCTGTGAGGAAACGCACTGAATTTTGGCACTCCTGAAAAAAGGTTTTAAATGAGGAATCCCTGTGAATATGCTAGGGTGGTAGAAAATGTCAGTGTAGTTGTGTTGCATGTGTAGGAGGAGTTGTTTCAGGGGACAAGAGAATAAGAGCACTGGTACAACAGTACTTGAAGTATTATATTAGGGTTCATGTTATAAAGATGGTGGTCATTGAAGGGAACTCTGAAGCAGTAAATGGGTAGAAGCTGTACAGATTAATTTATGAGGAAAAATGTAAGAATTAAATATGTATAACTTGCCTAAGCAGTGACTGCTGGCGTTCATAAATCTAACAAGCATGAGAGGTCTAAGCACAGGAAAAAAAAAAAAAAANAAAGAAAAAAAAAAAAAAAAAAAAAAAAAAACAAAACTCTGCATATAGTTGGGGCTATGTCTGAGATGAAAACTTTGGGTATCCTATGTGTGACTTCCTAGATGGAGATCTAGTAAATATGCAGCAATGAATATCTTGTCTTTTTAGGGTGATTAGAGCTATCTGTTGAGCCTGGCTTCATCCCATGACATTAGTCACATGAGCTGTCAGCGTTACTTGAATCTAGTTTTCATCTAGAGTTAGCTGTAATGTCTTAGGTCCTACAGACAAATGCTGATCCATAAACCTGACAAACTCCTCACTCCTCTCATCCTTGAACACCAGGGTGGGGGAAGGGTCACAATCCTTTTTAATGTCTCAAATTTACAGGACAGCATACTCTATAAACTAAACTTTATTTAATGAGGTTATTGTGAATGAAAGCAAACAGATATGTCAAATGAGCTCAGTCCCCTTTGTACAGACTAGTCTAACATGATTTCACTAATTCATCACTTCATTCATGAGTGATTATCTTTTAGAGCCCTTCCAGCTAATTTGATTGTAAGTCTTTTCCTCACAATATAATTGAGCATCTCTGCCTGTGATCCTCAGACAACTGCTGCAGGCAGGAGAGAACAATTACTTCTTTATGTACTTTGAAAAACCAACATAGTTTAAATATTCTTACTTACTTAAAGGTAACACAGGTAACGTTCCCAAGTTCTCTGATTTGTAACTTGTGCACCAGTGAGCAAAGCAGGGACCTCACTGGTGGTGCTGATCCTTCCTTCTCCTGCTCAGTGCGGGCATCCTGGTGTCTCACTGAGATGCACAAAAGCCTCAGCAGTCTGGCTGCTGCTGGATCTGCTTCAAGAGCTTTGTGGGTCAGCTGAGGAAGTTGGGTCTCTACCATTTCGCATGGATTCTGAAAAAAATGCTGGGCAATCATAATGCAAAGGTGGTGGCTGCAGGAGACAGCATGCTAGACGTGGTAACAGCTCCTCCTCCTTTGCCAGGGACTCTTTCTTAGACTTTTGCTGCTCTTCCTTGGTGTTCTTTGAGAATGTGCCAGTTGCATTTTCTGCTGCTTATGGTCACTGAAGCATGCAGGAATGACAGAAGTGTACCTGAAGCAGGCCAGAGTCTGGAGCAGAGCTGGCTGCAGTGTGTGCAGCCCCTCTGTGCTGCATTTGTTGTTTCTGTTTGTTGCAGCTGTTTTCTACGTTTGGCAAAATAGCTGAAGTCTCCTGAAATTGGATCTCCTAAAACCAAATTGCTGAACGTCTTTAATACATGTGAGCTTTGCAGTGATAGTTGTGAGACAAAGCTGAAGCAGAGTGTGGCCGGGGTGTCAATCTGCTGCATTCTGTGAAACCCACTTTACATGTATTTGTATGTTGCTCTTCCAGAGTGGAGACCTGTAAAATGGGCTGTGAAAGGGAATGAAAACATTGTTTCCTTGCTCTCATTGCTCCTTGGGCACCCCTAAGGGATTTGCCCACCCACGGTTGGGTGGGAGGATGTTGAGCTAGCTGGACTGTTGTTGGACTATGAAGGCCATTTGTAGGGTTTAAGAGCAGTTCCTGGTTTTCGTGTGGTTCCTTTTTCTTGACAGCTGATCTGCTGCACCCTCAAAATACAGGCCGCAGATGTGACAACACTCCAAAAAACCCAAGGGCCCGTGATAAAAAATATTTAGGTAAAAAAAAATGCACTTGCAAAAGGAATATATTTAGATGTAGCAGATTTAAAATGAAAAAAGTTGTATGTGGATAGTTTAAAATGCAGTGTTTATCTTGGTAGGGTTTTTTTTCTGCTGAGTCTTAGGACAGGGAAGCACACAGCACTATTCCACATGTGATGCAGAGATGATACTCAGACAGGGTTTGTTCTTTGCTCTACCGTCAGTTTTCTATGTTACCTTTAAGTAACTTAAACTGTGTAGGTTTTCAAAGTTGATGAAGTAAATTGTTCTTCCCTGCCTGCAGCAGTTGTCTGAGATTCAGAGACTGTCAATTATACTGTGAAGAGGAGACTTATAATCAAATTAGCTGGAAGGTCTTTAAAAGATAAGAACATACTTCCTGCTTCCAACCTTTCCCTCTCCTGCAGAGCAATTTTTTCTAAAACATCTTTTGGCAGGCTCACTGCTCTGCTGCTGAGCCGCAGGTACTGGCAGCTGTTCCATTCTGGGCAGAGGTGCTCTTTGCTGTCTGTGCCTGAACACCCAGCAGTTGCAAATAAAGCACTGGAAAGGGCTCGAGATGCCAGGTGTTCATTCTGTCTCGTATTTCGGATGCCAGCTTAGGGTCAGGCTGTTGAAGCAGAGGCATCTTGCAGAGAACGTGGAGTGAGGAGGTGCAAAGAGCTGTCTTAGGGCACTCCTTTCTCCTTCCTTGGCAGGTGTCACTCAGCTGCTGTCTGTCACAGGCTGAAAGAGCAGGACCTGTCAGAGCAGCTGCTCCCCAGGCATCGCCTGTACTGAGACAGGAGCGAGACTTTTTCCATGACAGGAACTAAACTGCAGCATGGACTAAAGCTAATGGTTTGGTGTAAAGAAACAGCACTCCATGGAGACCTGGGAAACCTGCAGCCTTGTAAGAATTTTTGCTCCTGTTCCAGTTTAATTTTCAGAAATCTCTTCTTTTCTACATTTGAGCTGTTTGCTTCTTGTTTAAATGCAGCTCATGAAGCACATTGTTAATTTAGTCAGATAGTTTACAGTTACTTTTTAAAATCCAAATGAATTACACAGTGCAAAGTCAATACAGGTTTTCAGCACTTTGACTGATGCAGGTTTGCAATTAGCTGTTGGACCATGGCCAGATCTTCGTGCTCCAAGCTGATGGATATTGTTGGTAGTTTTTCCAGTTCAATCATCCATGATATATTCACAGATTTATAGTCAACATGGAAGTGAAACTGTCAAAACGACTTGACTGATAATGACAAAGAAATAGCTATAGAGAAGTGGCAGGCAGCTTCTGGGCTGAAGTGTTTCACTTCAGAAATTTCGGTGCCATTTGCATTTTGTATCATTTCGGAGAAATGCATAATGTGCAAAATGGAATTTCTGTTTTTTTAAGAATTTTGATGTGTTCAAATTTGTCATCTGGTTATTGCTTTTCATGGTCTCTTTCTTGGTGAAAAAAAAGAAAAAGTAAATAGATTAATTACTTACTAAATGTGTTATAAAAAATACATGGTGATGGGTGAATATATACAGCTTAACTGCCTGGCCCCATGGTCTGCAGGCAAGTGGTTGAGTCTTACTTTTTGAAGTTTTCAAAAGAGACTGTCATGTTAATAATAAAACTGGGTAAGTACGAACAAGTAGAAACACAGCAATTGAGGTCAGCTATTTCCCATCTGATTTTTTAAACACAGGTCTACTTTTCAGGTGAAGAAAATGAAGGGAGATGGTGTCATTGTACTTACCTGCTTGGCTCCATGTGGAAGGTCTTCCTTTCATGATCCTGATAATAGGAACGTGATGTGGAAGTGGTCTCATTTGGGATAAAAGTATTATGAGAGACTGGGGGGAATGGAAGTGTGTTTGTAAGCACCACTGGGAAGGCTAAGAGAGTTGCAGGAGTATTGAAGATTAACAGCTTCCTTGAAGCCTTCCTTTTCCTGCCCCAGGTGTCTCTCCTTCCTGCCCCGCAGAGCTCCAGCAGAGAGGTTATTATGGAAACCTTATTAAGGAGGGTCTGCCCACACTGGATTGCTCTTGAGAGTCAAATGTTAAGTCTAGAAACAAAGGAACTAACCCCATAATTTGCAGTTAATTTTTGTTGACGTCCCAGGCACTGTTAGAGAAAATTCAGGCTGTACAGAATACCTGTAAAATTAAGGTGGTAATAGCAAAATACAGGTGGGATCTCTGGGTTATTAAAATGCAACTTCCAAGTGAGAGGGAGGTGTCACTACAGGAATGGTGGCACTGGTGTGGGAGGCAAGGCTAAGGTACCTAAGGAGCTGTGGAGAGAAAAGCAGCAAGTCTGTGGTGCTATAGCTTGGTGTTGTGATGCTGCCCTGCTGAACTCCCTCTAATAGACTTAAACCGTACAGAAAATCCAAACATCATTGCTGGAACAGTGTACTTCGATTTTACATTTAGGCCTGTAACATGTTGTGAAAGCTTGAGCCATTTTATAGCTACAGCAACCCTTTTTTCTTCTCTGCTATATTCTCATTAACTATCACTTTGTTTTGGTCTGAATTGCTCTGGAACACCAGAAAATGTGAGTCTTGCCTTGTGGGAGCTCTCCGTTCTGTGTAAATTCCAGGTATGTGCAAAAGTGATGCAGAGCTAAAAATTCCCTTGACAGCCTTTTTTTATGTTTATATTCAGGTAACCTCTAATGGTGTGATTTTAGGTTGCATTGGACAAGCCTTTGAAGTTAGATAGACCTCACAAGGTTCATAGACCTAACAAGGCTGCTTTTCAGCAGGCACGTGACAAATATTCCCCTGGTCACTCTTGTCCTTGCCTGCCGGACCTGCCATGTGGAGCTGAGGGTGGGAAGTGTCAGTGGGTCCCCAGCAGGTAATGCAAGGAGTGTCTGTGTGCCTGCTCTGGAAGTGAGTGACCCATTCCATTGCCTTTCCTTCCCTGGGGGTGTCAATTTGTATCTCTCTCATCCACCCAGCCTCAGATTTTTCCATGCAATGTGCGAGAGCATCTTAACCTTCAGACCCTACCATCCCTCCAGACTGAGTTGAAATTTGCTAGCAGGTTCAGGAGCTCTAAGGGTAATTCTATGTTGAGATTATTTTCTTCCTTTTGTCGGTTTAGTATTTTGATGACCTTAGTCAGGTGGATTTGGGTGAGTGGTGGGATATGTGATGGATCTCTCCCAATATGCATTTGTCTGGCATGCTGGTAAGTGTGTAAGAGACTTCCTTTAAAGAAAAAAACCCAATCTTTAGGCTACTAAAGCCCTTTGGGAGCTTCATGAATGTGGTCTTAATGCCTGTATTTGTATTCCTGGTTGGTATGAATAAATGCTGTGCTACTTTTGGAAAACTGGATGCCACGGTTCCAGGAGTTAGAGATTCCGAATAGTGAGGATGCAATGCAAATGTTAATGTTCTGAAAATAACTAGCACGGTTGAGCAGCAAAACAGAAATAGATCGAGTTGAATCAAGCCAAAATAATATTTTTGTTCCTTACCAGAAGAGAATTCTGAAATGAACTGAGGAGTTCTCTGACCAAAATCTGCCTGGTTCTCAGGCTTTTCTAATTTAAGCTTAGGACAAGAAGGCTGTATATCTATCTGTGTATATATATATATTTACACGTAAATAGATATAGGTATCTATCTATATATATGAATATATGGTATGAAACAGCTGTTGAAGTGCCTCTGATATCATTTTCCCATAGCTCAGGGTTTGGATTGGTTTATCCTGGCTCTAGGCAGAACAGGAGTTTGAGTCTCTGCAGTGTGACCCGTCATTTACCTTTGACAGTTAACATGAAGCTCTGGATAATAATAATAATTGCAAAGCATAATAAAGAGTAAGCATTCTTTGATTTGTTGCTTTAATCTTCCAGAGATAACACCAAGCTTTAGACTTTGCCTGCCTTTCCTTGGAAAAATAATCAAGTCATTAAGTCCCTTAAAGAGAGTAAATGGTTTACTTCTGGTTCTTTTCATGTACAGGTGATTGCACTGCTTTTACTTGTAAGACGTTATTATGAAACAAAAGTGAGTTTTGTTTTTTTTTTTTAAATTACGGTGCTAGAGACATTTTACTGATTAGCTTGGAAATTGCCTGTGGCTGGCAGCTTGGGATTTCAAAACTGAAAAGAAAGAAATTCGGCTATTCACAGTTTGACAAAAGCTGGGCTCTGACTGGTGTGCAGTTTTGTAACGAAATAGGTAATCACACATAATGTAACAGAGGTATGAGAGGCAGGTTAGCTTGACCATAAGAAAGAAACTGTGTTTTTTTCTTTCTGATTGCAAGGGATTCTTGAGCAGTCATTATGTTTGCATGGTGTGAAACCTTTTGCTGTTGTGTCTATTGCATTTCATGTTTAATTTATAACCTTGAAGCCAACTGTCCTTGTAAAATTCACTTGAAAGCTGTCTTCCTCCTTTTTGTATCTCTGATGCTGTGATAGGTGCAGTAATCTATTTCAAATTCAAAAGTTTGACAAACTGGAGGTGGGAACAAGTGAGGTCTGACTGGGATCCCAGCATACCAATTACTAACACCTCCTAAAATGGACACGTCTTTAATTCGTAAATGAGATGGCAGTAAAATGAGAGCACAAAATAAACTCAGTGCAGTGATGCCACATGTGTGGTGTGGCTGTGTAAGATCTCTTACCTGCTATGGTTTATGTTTTAGTATCCTGAGCATCTAGAGCAAAATACAGTTACTGGTAAAATACACAGATTACGCAAACAATATGTTTTACCAGTTGCATTGCTGATTAGTGGAGAGGTCAGTGTTAGGAAACTCTGGGTGCTTACTGAGATTGATTGCTTTTCATTCCTTGTAATACGTAAAGGCAAGTAGAAGTTAGGTTAAGTGTCATTATTTGCGTCTTAGAGGTGCAGCAACGTGTCCAAGGTTTTCCAGCAAGCTGTAACGCAGTAGTGTTGTTTAAATATGATAAAAAAAAAAAAAAGTCAAATTATAGGATGTAAAAAATAAGGTGCGCATTCTGGAAACAGGGAACGTAAATGATAGAGTATATCCTGTAAACTGGCTGTTGTGAAAGGGGCATGAGGATAGTGATGGCCATATTTGAACCCCCCTTGTAAGTTGTAGCCAAAAGATTTTGGGGCAGATGAGTATAGGGAGGGTACTGTGAGTTAGGAGTATTATTTTCCCATCTAACATTAGTGGGATTTTCCCATCTAACGTTAGTCTGGAATTCTGAATGCTGGAAAACTGGAAAGCTTGCATTTTCTTCAAAGAAACTACAAGAATTGTTTCCAGAGTGAAAAAAATTAATTTATGACAAAAACCTGAAGATTTTCAATCTATGTAGCTTCTTGTAGTCTACAGGTGCCTACAAACAAGAGCCATTTCTGAGGCTAGAGAGCTGTTAATCTAAGCAGGGTAAACTCTACACAGATTAACAGGCTCAACTCATTGAAGGAAAATACAGCACCTGGGCTTTTTTAATTATGCTAGTTTATAATTGTCATCTCTGATTTATGGAGAATCCACAACATCCCTCTATTAAAATCTGTTAAATCAAGGCAAAGATGTTTTCTGGTGGGATAAAAAGGCTTTTCAGCTTAGGGTGAGCTTTGTGAAGAAATTGCCATGCTGTACATGTGCAGCACATCAGATAGGATCAACCTCCCTGGTCCATTCTGGTCTTAATATCTTGGGGTGTGTTTGCTGATCTGTGCTGCTGTTTTGACTGCTGAGCTATGTTTAATAGCTGCCCAGGATGCCAAAATGTCCCCAAATCAAACGAAAACCCTAAGGTTCTTCTTCTCCAACTAGTATGTTTTTGTGGAAATAAATGTCCCTGCCTTTCTGTGCTTGCTTTGGTTGCTTGTGAGAATTCTAAGCTGAAACAGTGTTAAGGCAGTTTAAATAAGGTTTTGTCCTAAGTAATCTTGGCTGCAGTTGTGTACTGAAAATATACAAATGGTATTAATGTATTGTGACACTTGTTCACAATTATTTTTCTGATCAAAATGTGGGAAGGTAAAAACTGACAACCAGAGCTCTTTGCTGTCCCCATGTGTTGTTTAGCTGATCAAATCAGGTATTTGATTACATTCAGTTTTTATTACTTCAAAGACATGGGTTGGAGGGTTTTTTAGTGTGGTTGTTTATATTAACTTCGTATATATAATGCCATATATATATATCTATCTATAT
>VYZQ01000795.1:49330-71897 GCA_013400655.1 Mystacornis crossleyi
ACAACCTTAGAGGATTTATTGGAGGTAGCTTAGAGAAAACTTGCCACCATAGAAGAGACTTCTGTCAGTGCTGCAGGCTAGAGATTCTGCTCTCTGCAGGAGTCTGATTCCTAGATGGCACCTTCTAGGAATAGATACCTTAAATGTATCCCAAAGAGGGAGCTGGGTAAGGGCTTCTGCCTTACAATCACTGTGTTGTAGCAATCTGCTTGTGTTGGAAGACGACTACATCCAGTGTATATATTGATTTTACTAAAGGCTTGAGGAGAAAAAGAGCAACAGCTTTTGGCTACTGCTTGCTTGTTCTGTGTGGCATTAGCATTAAAATCCTAAAAACACATGGTAAACCTTGCACTTAGAAGATCCAGATTCTTGCCCTGTCTATTGCATCAGTCTTGCAGATTCATGTCCTGACTGAATTAATAGAGGAAATCCAGCTCCTAATTGGCTGGAGTTCAAAGGCTTTGGGGTGAAAAGCGAGCAGCTAACATGCAGTGTTGCTCACTTCCCCCCTGGGAGGCACGGCAGGCACATCAGAACACAGGTTCTGCTCCATCCGGGGCACACAGAGACTTTCATCTTCTTGTACTGGTTGTGATTGTTTTTCTTGTGATAGTAAGCTTTAGAAAAAACCTCTAGAAATCTCTACAGGAAAACTTCCGTTTTTGTTTGCTTTGCCTGCTCTGTAGAAAGGGATAAATGTGCAGAAATTTGTACAGAATAAAACTGAAGGGCAGAGCAATAGCTCCATGTATCACAGACAGTATTGGTTATTGATTTCAAAACTTCATCGCTGTCTGTATGCTTTCGGCTCTTACTCCTGCAGGAGGAAGGTAAAAATCTGTCTAGGATGGACTTGATGTTGCAAATGAGTTCACTTGGGTCGCTGGTTCAGCTAAGTTATGTTTTTAAAACACTGATCCCTACAGCTGAAACACGGAAGTGGATGGTATCACCAAAGCCACAGCCATTTGACAATTTTAGATTAAAATAGCTTCCTGAACAGCAGTGGGAGAACATAGATTTCCAAAAGAAAAATAAAAAATAAAGCAAAAATGTTCTCCTTCTGACATCTGACAACATTTGGGTGTGGCTCTTTGGGAATGGCCGTGTTGAGACCTCTGTGCACAAGTGTTTGGGAGTGATGGGTCCTTAGACACAAGTCATGAAGTGCCAGGAGCATATATGCCAGTTAGGACCTTTGTTGAGCTGTTGGGCTAGCGAGGCCTCTGCACTCTTGGCAGCACATTTGTTTCATGCCAGACTGGTTGGATTTTCTAAGTACCTCTGCTGTGGCTGCTTCTCTCTCAGGAATGCTCTTAAAGGTACTTCTCCCAGCAGAGCTCTCTTTCAAGAAAACAAATAAACGGTTTTAAGCTTGCCTGCTACATGAGTTTCACTGTTTTAAAAATATTAATGTAGATCTCTGATAAGGACTATGAATGAAGTTGTCTTCTCAAGTAAAGTGTTGATCTTGCTGTGACAGTCTGGCTACACCCAGTTTGTTGTAATTGCTCTGCAAAGTGTGCATGAAGGCTGGAAGCTCTTGAAACTGGTGCATTTGTAGTCGCATCTTTGATCTCATTCCTTAGAAATGTTTACTTCCTTTGGTCTTGTCTGATTTTTTAATTTGTTATGTTTCTGCTCTCAGGCTCTGTTAAATCAGAGCTCTGCGGTTTCTCACAACACCTGCTGAAGTTTCTAAGAATTTGTGATTTAAAGTTTGCAGTTGGTTGCTCACTATCGATGTTCTTGTAGTGTCTGCCCTAGACATTTTTAAAAAACGTTATTAATTAGAAACTATCAAAAGGGAAAGTATTACGATTCTCTGTTTACTTCAGTTCCTGTGCCTTTGTTTTCTTTGATTACTTTCTAACAAGGGTAAAAACTGTGTTCTGTAGTCCCTGCAAGTAATGTGAGCATCCACAGGAGCGTAGCAGCAAATAAAGCAGGAATATAAACTAAGTTCCATTTTGGAATCGCTTTATAGATATCTGTTATAAAGGATACAGATCATTATATCTACACCCAAATGCCAGCTGCTAACATAGAAACCCTTTTGATTTGATGTAGTCTGTCGGTTTGTTGTTCTGTTCCTACTTGTTTTCTTTTCTTTTTTTTTTTTTTTTGTAAGCAGTCAGGAGAAATATGTGTTTTCCCTTTGGAAAGATACCTGTTTACTGCTGCCGGTAAAAAAACATGAGCTCTTAAGTGTTTGGGCTGGTCTAGTTGCTGACCTTTAAAGAAAAAAAAAAGGAAATATGATGGTGTTTCTAAAAACATCAATTTATGATGTGCTGTTTTAGAATAATGATATAGACAACTCATTTCTGGAACTGTTGTGGCAGGAGAAAAAGGAGAAACCTCTCTGATACTGCAACAACAGGTAGTGCCAGTATAATTTAGAGCAAATATAGATATGACTAAGCCAGACATGTTACTGTCCTCTGTTGTCTTCGATTGGATCCCTAACGTTTCCCCGTCCCTTCAAACAATAATTAACAGTCTGCGTTGCCGAGGAAAGTTCTGCCTTAGGAGTGATGGTGTTTGGGTAGGAGAAATTGCTAGCTGTGGGAAATGCTCTTCAGGAGAGCAAAGTTTCACTGCTATTACATAGAACAGTGCAGTTAAGTTTTCAGGGAGTGGAAGAAGTGGTACAACTGAACAGGGGTGATGGTTGCTTTGATTTTGCAGAGTATTGTGGTTTCTCATGGCTTGTGGTCGGACCCTGGGGAGGCCTGGGGAAGTGACTAGGTGGGAAACATCCCCAGTAGGAGAGAGATAGAAACACTTTGCTGGAGAGGTGGCTGGGTGAGGAATGGAGAGGGTGTGGTGAAGAGCCAGCTTTCCCTGCCTGGGGCGGTTCAGCGGCTGCTGAAGATCTCCTTGATGGAGTGATTCTGTTACTTGCTAAAAAGCTTGCGGAAAAGTTGGGTGAGAGCTGTCACTGGAAATTTCTCCACTGCTGATAATTCTGACTTTTTTACACACATCTGTCAGATACTAATTCTAAGCCTTGAATCAGTCAAATTTTCCAAGCAGTCTCTTCTTTATTAGCCAAGCTGTAAATGCCTTAAAGCTTTTGAAATCTGCAGTTGAGTAAAGAAAAACCTGGGGAAAGAATGCCCCTAAAAGAGAAGTACATCCTTGTAGGTATATGAAAACCTGTTTCTGTTGTTGGGGGGAGGAGGGGCAGGGTTATTTATACTGTATATAGAAATGTCCATTATAAATGAAGATGTTGACGAGCAGTTCAGTTTTCTGAGTTACATCATCTTTTTCCTATGTGCTACAACCTGCTAAGTGCTTTCAGTCTGAAAAGTTCTGTAAGAGAAAGGGAAGACTCGGCTGTGACTTTGATAAACATGTAAGTGTATTCATCTGACTTTCCATCCTTGTATCTCTTGTTATCTCATTTCAGCTGAAATTTAAACAAGCTCTTTCTTGGTTGGCAATTTGAAGAACTAATGTTATTCCCAGAGATGAGTTTGAGAATTTTTTTTTTCTTTTTAAGAAATACATGAAAGCAGCCATGTACATTAAGATGGAGTCTTTCTAAGACCTTTGTAGGAAAATGTGCAGCAAGCCCATTTTCTTATCCACTGAAATATAAGTGTATTTTTGAAAACAAAGTCACCCTTGTTACCCTTAAAGTAAAGTTTTGCAACATTTCCCGGATCAACATGCCTTCCCAAAAGGCGCAGCACAAGAGCAAAGATTATTCTGTGGGACAAATTAAAAATCCTGTCTGTGCTGATAGATTAGTCTTTTGACCTAGACTGTTTTGGGGAACAGATGGTACAGCTCTTGGATGTAGGCTTGCTTTTGCTTTTGATAAAGCACAAATACCTTTTCACGCTATAATCCCTCCCTCTCAAATTCCTAACCCTGTCTGATTTGCAAACTTCCTTGCAGGTGTTGCATCCTATCTTTCCTTCTGAAAACAAAGTAGATTGGGAAGAACAGCAACTTTCAGACAGGCAGACTTCATTGAAATGGGATGAAGATGTGAAATTTCCCCTAATGTAAAACTTCAGACTTGGAAGAGATTTAAGATCTGGGGTTTTTTTGTAGGAAGAGAAGAAAAGGGATTTATAAGATAGAAAGACACAATTCTTGGTGTTGCTCCTAAAAATGCAGTTGGCTGCATAACATTGGTCTTGTTTTTAGGCCTGTTCTTGCACTGGCTTGGAGGTCAGCTTGTTTTGAAAAGGGGGGATTATCTGTACCTTCAGAGCAGTCCCCAGAAGACAGTGCAGGCAGATTCTGTCAGCTGGTGTTCATCCTCCTCATCTCCTCAGCACTTCTGGTGTTGCTTCTTTGCAGCAAGGAGTCACTGTTACTGAAATTATAATTTTAGTTAGAGGAGGGTGAGGCTTAATTTCAGCCTGCTTTGAATGTCAGTGTTTTCAGCATCTGTTTTTATGGCTTGTAAAACTGATGGGGATGCAAATCCTGGTGCTCCCTGAGAGGTCTTCAAGAAGAGGGATTTTTTCCCCCCTGTAGTTGTCCATGACTTGCAGGGGCTGCACGATGGATTCTCTCCCCGGTGTGCACGTGCCCAGGGAGTGGGGTGTGCCTGTGGGGAGGGAGAGTTTGGGCAGGGAGTGGGTGAGAGAGCACAAAGGAACAGTGAGGAAGCAGAAGGCAGCTGGAGGGTGCACACCTGCCCAGCAGGAGATTAGGTGGAAGGTCTCCCTGGCAAAGTCTCTCTGCAGTGGTGGATTTGACCAGCTGGACCTTCACAAAAGAGGTTCTTGGTGGCCAGTTGCCTCGATGCACTTCTTATCATAGCTGTCATTTTGGTCATTGGTAGTGTTTGGCTGATTGAATCTGGTGGCAGCTGTTCTTGGAATCTGAGCAGAGTCAGGAAATGAAAGATCAGCAGGGGTGATAAAGGCACAAAAAATGAAACCAAAATTTTGATTGCTTGGGCTCTTTTATTGATTTTATCAGTTCTATAAGGCTAGTGAGTTTTGAGGAAAAGCCATATCAATCCTGTATTGCTCTTGCTTCTTCAAGATCACTGAACATACATACTCACATTGAAACTACTGCTTTGCTGGAAGAGACCTGCTGGTTACTTCTTTTAAAGTTGATTTGTACTGAGGAAGGGTTTAAAAATATTGCAAATTTTGAATTAGCTGCATTGAATGGATTGAAACATAAATAGATTGAAATATAAGTGTTGCGGCGTAGTTCCTACAGTGCCTTTTGGAAGAAGCTGAGAGAAGGTGTTCACTGCATGGCCTATTTGAGACAGGAAGGCTGTCTCTCAGGAAAATAAAAAAAAAAAATCTGTCCTCTTTTTTGTGTTTTTTTTTGTCCTAGGAAAGAGAAATATATCTTGAATACTCTCAGGTGTTGGAAGTATCGTCCCTGCCTGAATCTGGTGTATTGGTATAGGAATGTTATGGCAGAATGAGTGATGTGTCTGTTGCAGGGATTTTGTTTGTTTAATTTAAATTGGACTTCCAGAAATCTGAGCTATGGCTAAATCTGAGCGATGTGCTCTGAAGCTGCTGTCTGCATCGAGGCTGTTGTTGCATGATCATCTAAATCAGTTCTGGGACCAGTGAAGGAACAGTGACCATCCTTTCAGTGTAAGCAAAGACAAAAGAAAAGTTAATATGAAAGAAGATGTTTCTGTAGCTCAAATGGGCACTTGTAAGATGATTGTAGGTGGTTGTTAGGCTCCTTATGTCTTATTTTTCTGATCATGTAGGGTTGCTTACAAAATCAGCACAGAAATTTAACAGCAGGTATCTCCAAAATGGCCTTAGTGATTCATTTTAAAAAGGGAAATACCTTATGTGTACTTCTTGTAAACTTGATCTGAACGATGATTCATTTTTGGTTAGCTTTGTCGTGCATGATCTGCAAGCTCAGTAGACTGTGGCAGCACTTGCTTTTTTTCCTCCTTTCTCTTGGTTTTAAACCATTCTGAAAAGTCTGTAGATTATTCTGAGATTGCAGATTGTTAGTCCATAGTTAATTAATCTCGGTTGGTTTTCCTTGGAGAATCAGACAGGAGCCGACATCATTCATCAGCAGGGAACTTCTAAGTGTGTTTATTAGAAACAGAAAAACATGTAAGTCAATATGAAAATATACATAGCTATTTATAGCACATGCCTTCACTGAGCAGTGGCTAACACGTACCTGCCCTCGTTTTTCTCCTGCCCATCCAAGCTGGCAGCAGCCAGGGAGGTGACTTGTCCTGCCCTCTGCTTCACAAACTGGGAGAGATCAGCATGTGAGGGGAACCATGGAGACTGGGGATGTTGGCTTGGCTGGTGACACTCGGAAAAAGAGGCCCCAGAATTCATTCTTAGGCATTGCAACTACTGGTTTCCCCCATGAATTGTCTTCTCCTGCTCCTTTTCCCCAGTCCTCCTCCAGCAGCTGTGTGGAGGGAGCTGTACCAGCGGTTGGACAAGGACTCCAGGAGATAACTGAGCTCTCCTCTTCTGCCTGTAACACTGTATTACTATGGAAAAGCACGCTGCACGATATGTTTTAATTAGAATGTGTTTTGCTGCAGTGTAATTAAGGGTAAAAAGTTTGTGCTTTGTGGAGTAGGGCATTTTATTATTGTGCTTTTCTAGATCAGATTCTTATCATTGCCTCAGAGAAGGAAATGAGAATATGGGAGTCTATTCACATAGCAGTCTGCATTATTTTTTGTGAAGACTACTCACGGGTTTGACTTGAGGCAGTCTTGAAAGGACCTCAAACTGAAGGAATATAATATTTGACTTTGTAGTACTGCGTGTCCCTTCAAGAAGAGGGCAGACAGAGTTGAGCTGACTCTTTTTTTGGTTGCTTTCTCTAGTAAATGCAAATTATTGGGGAGTCAATTGTTGAAGGAGTGTTACAGTATTTTTGCTGTTGAAATAACAAAAACTACTGCATCTTCCGAGATGCATATAAGCAAAGACAAAAATTCCAAAAATATGATTCTGGCTAACTGCATTTTGATTTAGATTTGTTACAATATTTTGATGTGGTAAGTCAAAATCAAGTAAACAATAATGCATAGTGTTCTCAGAAGATGTCCTAAGAACATCTTTTGTAAGTCCCATTTTCAAGATCACTTTCTTCTGTGAAAAATATTTTTATTTCTGTGCTCTCTCTCTTCCCACCCACATTACAATTTTCTACAGAACAGAAGTTATGGTTCCTGATGAGGTTACTATTTGCATATGTAGTGCTGAGGAAGATCAGAGGCTTTCATGTCACCTCATATACTGGTAATGATACCAACGTCTTAGACATAACTCTTCACAAGTAAATTTGAGCTTAAGTTTTCAGGAACAATCACTCAGCATCATAAGAGGTAGATTATTTGGAAGAGCTAGCTCCAGAAACTGCAGTGTAGGTAGGTTCAGTCATTTGCCACTCTCAAAAGTGAAAAATACAGTAATTCTATTCCAGTCTCTCCCACTCATCATGTCTGGCTGCCTGGTTTTCCAGCTCAGTTATGCTGCTGCATTAGTCCCTAAAGCTTTGCTGTAAACCACCAGATTGTTGAAATTTCCACTCTTGATTCTAACAGTGGCAACTTCTCTGCTGTTAGAGAGTGGAGGCGCCCTTAGCAGAGGAAGTACTTTAAACTCCGTATATATTTTCTATTTTATACCAACTGATATTTTTAACAGAATATATTGGATTATTTTTGTCACAATTAGCACTCTATACCTTAAATTCTCATGAGTTTTCACTCCCAGGAGAGTCCATGCCTTGAACTGAGTCAAGAGATGAGGCCAACTGCTGCTCCCAGGTATTTTGCATTAGGAAGCAGGTATAGCTGAGGGAGAAGGGTTGCTTCACAGCTAAATGCTGTTCGCCAGCCTTTGACTCCTGAACATAATTGTGGTTTTGTTAGAGGTGTTTTAGCCAGATGTCCTGCCACATGCTTGTTCAATTTGCTGAAAGAGGTAGAATAGATTTCTTAGCCTTTGTGTGGTTAGAGGAATTAGCCAAGAGGTGCATGTACTGGCATATAAAAGAGTTGTTAGTAGTATGTTGTGCTCCTTACAGTATCTCAGAGTTAAAAGTTGTGTTGCAGTTAATTCAGGGTACACCTTCCTGTTTCAGCTCTCACTGATGTTGCTGTGAGGGCAGTCTTGTTGTTTTGGTCCGGGAGTTCAAGTTTTCCTTGTAGCTGCGATGCTTGCGGACATTTCTTTTCCAGGGATAGGATAGGGGTCATTCAAAGCATCTCAAAAGGAGCACAATGATTTGGCTGTAGGGTGCGAGCTAATGGTTTAATAACTTCACTGAAAGTGGAGATTTAAATCTGGAAACAGAGGGAGGAAGTTAACTCAGCCCTTCACACTTCCCAATTCATCGACCTAGAGCTAATATGGAAAGAGTTAATTATGTGGATATTAGTTCAACTCCATGGCTCTGTGGCTTTTGCTTTTCTTATTCTTTGCAGGTGATTTTAATGGGTAGTCTGCATTAAAAGACAATCTGAAATAGAAAAGAAAAAGCTCCAGTATATAGTGACTTTTTCAGTGGATCATGAATGGTAATGTCAAAATCTAAAGAAGAATAGAATGAACTACCTTAAAGATCTTATTTCAATAAATATAATTTAATTTAGTAAGTATTTTAAATTAATTAATACATTTAATCTGTATTAATTGTCGAATGCATTGTTTCTTCTATAAGTGAAGTAGATTATTCATTTCTTTTGTTAGAAATGTGGGCAACCTTCAGATACAGGCAGGGTGCAGTTCATTGCCTGGGGCATGCTGGATGATCCATATCTAGATACTGACTGCAAAGTTACACATTAAGTGTCTGTAATAAAATTTGTTCCTTATTATCCCTTGTATATCCCCCTGAAGAAAGGACAGTTGCTGTTGTGTTCAAAGCTGTTGAGTTTTCCTGTGCACTGTTCCGGAGCGGATCCTGTGTTGAGGGTTGTCTCCCTGCTCCAGGCTGTGTGTTGCTAAAGGTTTTGTGGGTGCAGGTGCCCCCTGTAAACGGGGTGAGAACTGGTGAGCTGGGCTGTGTCCTGCCCTGCTCCAGGGAAAGTCTCTTGCCCTCCTGAAGGAACAGACAAGTTACTGGATGCATCCCAGCATTCCCGAGCTCCTACTCTCTAACTTTTTTTCAACAATACTCTTGTGTTTAAGGTATTCTGCTATGTGGTCTAGGTTTCTGACTGTCTTTGATACCTGAAGATTACAACAAACAGATTTCTCAGCGTTGAAAACCCCCAGAATTACTTCCTTTCTTTAAATCCTGAAAAATGCTTGTTCCCTGTAAAAAGTTAGGGCAGCATCAGCATCTTTGAAACACACAGATTCAGTTATAGATGATCTTTTTATTCAACCTAATAGCATATTCCTATCCAGACAGCCAAGCTTGTGTTCCTTTAAAAACAAATAAATCATGTGAACATGGTGAACAGTGTTTGGCATATTGAATGGTCAGGGCCTCTTGTGTTTGTAGCTTTGTTTTCCTGCCTTGTCAAAGAATATTATTTTGCAGACTCTGAAATGTTTTGGCCTTCAGAAAGATGAGCTATAAAGCTCACCAGAGGGAGAATCGATCCTTATCATCTCTTTCCACCTTGTTTGCCACCTTGTTTTCCACTTTCCCCAGCTATCATATTTCAAATCCCAGGCCTTGGTCCAGCCCATGTGCGGTTTTTGTAACTGGCTTAGTCAGGGACGTGATTTCCCTTCTTTTACTTGTTACACTTAGTTTATAGCAATAACGTCTGCTGTGTGGAATTGCTGCAATAAAATTGTCCCTCTCCTTGTGCAGGGGTGTTGGGGTTTGGGCCGTGTTAGACAAAGGGTACGTGACAAAGCACACATAAGGGTGCTCCTGAGAATGGCCTTGTAGGATGGAAGGGAGGAAGCTTTGCGGGATGGAAGGGAGTAGGTACAGCGGGACAGTAAGCTCAGTAAGTTGCAAAAGAGGAATGTGACTTGGCAAGATTAAAATGTACTAATACAGCAGAAGTAGCAGAAACAGCAGGCAAGTAAAATTAACCAATTGTATTAGTGTATTTAGTGCATGGCGTGATCGCGTGTACGGAAGTACCGACAGTGTAACTATGGCTTGGCTGAAACAATAAACGGATTTGACTTCACATCACATTGGTGTCAGTGTCGTCCCTGTCTCGCATGATAACGTGGAACCCCGACACGGGGGGATTAGCTGTAGAAGCAAAGAACATTGCACCTTCCACGGCATGGGTGGACAGCCTTAAGTAATGGGTCTAATCGGAGCATTTTCTCTTCTGTGTTTTGATATGGCTGTGTTGAAGTGTACTGGTGGCTCTCGCCAGTGTCTCTGGAAGGGGCAAGCTTTGGCGCGTAACCACGCAGGTTCCAAAACCCACTGTCATCCCCGTCCCAGGGCAGACAGGATACTTGCTGCATCTGGCTGTGCCTCCTTCAGTGTGGCACCAGAGCGTAGTGGTGATGGCAGCTGCAGCAGCATCTCTCAGCATGGAGGTGAAAGAGCCATTCATATTTAAAACATAAAAGATCTTCAGTACTTGGGCAAGCTGTATGGTTATTATTGTCTTTTAGCAGCATAAATGTCAACCGCCAGCTTTTGGCATGTGTTATATAATTATGAAGCAACAGATAGTGACCTCAGTCCCTTACTATTTTATTTGCGATTGCTGTTCACGACTCAGCAGTGAAAGTCTTCACTGAAGCCATGCCCTCTGTTGGAACTTACACTGTGGAGTTCTGCCCTCAGGCACCACGAAGTAGAGGTTTTCCAAGCAGATGTTTTCGGGGGAGAGGAGAGGTTTTATTGTAAGAATTGCATAAAGCACCTCAGAAACACTGTGATTTTGGGGGTTTTTTTCCTCTCTTTCCTTCCCCTTCCCTTTTTTCCTTGAGTTAATTAAACCACGCCAGACAGAAAGTTTTTCTATTTTCTGTAATACCTTTGGCAACGATTGTGCTTTCTATGATGGTTTCACCTTCTATGTAGAATTTCCAAGCAAGGCATTTTTATTCAGGCAGACACCCCTGATGTCAGATCACACGGAAGCAGATCACCGTGACAGGCTGGGTGCTGTCTTTAACCGGGTACACCTTGCATCCTAACTATTCTAAGACAAGTTCCCTTGTGTCCGTGCTGCAGGTGGGGCTCTGGAGGCACACCGGAGCTTGGAGGGGCCGGGAAGGAGCACCTTACAGCACGCTGGTGCCATCTGATGGTAAGCTTTCACAGCAACTTTTCCCCCTTCCCATCAGTGTCAACAAGCTTTTTATTTATTTTGTGAGAGTCTGTGAGATAACATTAGTTGCATGATTTTATATGTATCTTCCAGAAATAGAATTAATATATTAACTTCTAAAAATCTATAAATATTTTGTGTAATTTTACCTTATTTATCCTGTGTTTTAAAAACAGGTTTACATTAAACTACAACCTCTAATGCAACTTTTTCACTTAGTTTTCTTTCTTGCCCCCCAGAAATAACTATTAATTACAGACATGGTCTTCCTGTGGTAACTCTTATGCTGCCCACAAGAAGTGAACGCTGTCAGTTCACTGTCAAGCCGGTGGTAACCACTGTAGGAGCATTCCTGCGGGACGTGCAAAGAGAAGATAAAGGAATTGAGAGAGCTGAAGTCTTTGCAACAGGTATCTTGTATTTCTGTTATTCCCTGAAATAAATACATTTCTTTTCAAATGGACTGTACTTCTCTTCTGAGGCATAAGTTCAGTCCTCCATCAGGTTTCGCACTGTTGCTGTTGGAGTAGCTCTTGAATGCTTCTAGGGTTTATTGGTGTTTCAGAGTTAATATCTGAGTCCTGTTGAAAAGGCTGATTAAAAATGCAGAATTGATCTATTACTGTAACTTTCCTTTTATCCCAGTAATGTAGTTTTTCCACAGCAATTTTGAAAAGTCATGTGACTCCTGTCCTGGTACTAGAGAAGGATTCAATCTTAAAAGTAGAATTGGGATGTAGCTTTTTTTGTCCGAATCTGGTAGAATAGGTACTTGAATTTGGCTAACTAAAAGCATCTATTTCTCCCCTTCCCCACTCATACCCCTAAAAAGAAAGAAAAAAAAAATAAGGATAGCTACATACCTATGAAAAGATTTATTTAACAGCAGGTAACACATAGGCAGAAAAAAGGATGGTGTCAGTGAAGCTGGTCTAGTTTCATAGCTGAGTGCATTCATAACATTCTTTTCTTTCTGGCTGATACTACAGAGGGCTGCAGGGCCTTTTAAAGGAACTGAAAATAGAGTGATGTTCCCAGAAGGTCAGGAAGCCACAGACCTAAGAGAAGCTGCTTTAGTTTCCTTCATGGGCACATTTAGTAAAATAGGAAAATACCCCACAGAGCAATTTATTTACATCCTCTGGAGCAGTGGAGACATGATCTGTGTGGATCCCAGTGAGTCCATGAGGTTCGGGAGCTTCGTGTACAGGGGAACTTTGGTGTTGGGCTTTTTTGGTCTTGTTTTGCTTTGTTTTGACGGTGTCTGCTAGGGAGCAAAAGTAGAAAATTCTCTTGAAGAAGATAATTTCCTAAAAGACTCTTTATCTTCAGAAGCCACTGTAACAAGTGGTCGTTGTGAGCAGCTGGCCTTCCCTTAACACAGAAGTTTTTCCCTACAAAGGATTTCTTAGTGGGGTGTGGCAGAACTTGTGCTGGCAGCAGTTAACCTTTGGGTACTGCTGTGGTGCAGACACATCCAGGGCAGGCGTGTTTGGGATTCACTGCCGAATCGCTTTCCTCTCTGGTATGTCAGCAAAAACTGCTCCTCTGCTTTAGTGCAAACGTGGGTCACTTGTGAAGCGTAAGGTAATTCCTGTAAGGAATCTACGAGTCTGGCATTTTTGGCATGGACAGGCAGCAGATTCCAAAGTGGAGAGGTATTTGGGTTGTTTTCACCTCGTCTCATCTGTTTAAACACACACCTATCCCCTCTGATTTGGGAATACTTTGATTAAAACAGTGACTGTCAAAATAGTTCTCTGCTCTGTATTTGTCAAATGCCGGGCAAATGTAACGTTACAGAACAGCTGAGATGTTTCATTTATGAGGAAGCTGACACTGTAAAGAGAAACTATTGGTCAAGTACTGAGACTTGAACTTAAACACTAATTATTAAAGAAAATTTATGAAGCCTTGATTTAGTGTAGACACTTCTGTGTCATTTAACCATTTAAATGAAACCTAACTTTAACTGAAATTATCGGTGCTGTGCATGATGACTTTCTTTCATTTTCTGTAGATTTGATTTTGGTCCTGCAAAACTTTTGTAGGTAAAATTGACTCTTTTTCTACATTGGAACACTTGTGTTTAGATACAGGATTGAAAGTAGCCTTTACTACTTTAAAGCCTGTGGGGAATTTTCTAAAATAAAATACCTCCCTTTCCTCAAAACTTTTCTTCTTTTCAGTTTCTAAAAGGTTGCACAGGTTAATAAGTCAGTGGTATACTCAGAACATCCAGAACAAAGAGCCTGTCTGGCACTTCTTTTGAAAAGCATTTTTACCTTGCATGTCTCTTTATAAACGTCACCTTAATAATGTACATGCAAATGAGCTTTGATGTTTTATTACACTGGAGAAGAAAAAAGAAATGAGTGGATGGGCACATTACAATTCTGGATTGAAAGTGATAGGCTTCTGGGTTTGCTTTGCTACCCACACAGAGTGGGCAGGCGAGCCAGCTGGGATGTTTGCTTGCGGAGTTCAGCAGTGTCAGCCTCAGCAGATGGGGCCTGAGGACAGGGTTCTGGTAGACAAATAAGTGCAGATGTGGGGTTGTCTGTGGTGCCTTTCTGTAGTGGATGTGTGAGAACAGATGGAGGAGCTGGGGCAGTAGCACTGTGACGAATACCTACATACAAAAATCTTGGTATTTTGTAGCCTGTTTGTTATTCATCTTGGGAGTAAAGCTTAGCCCTTGGCAGGGGCAGGGAAGACGCCCTTTTTATATATAGGAAACGAAAATCATCTCAAAAGGTAGCATGGGGCAGCTGCTCTGTGGCTTTTCAAACCCTCACGCCACAGTGATGTGTCCAGCAGCAGTGGTGTGTGGCTCTGGGGGCCCCTGGGCCATCTGAACCCCAGTGTGCTCCTGGCAGCCACTGTTACATGTTCCTGCTAATGAATCCAGAGCTCCTTTTTTGTAGGAGCTGTAAAATTGCATGTAAAATTCATGGGCTAATTCATGTAAATTTCTGCATTAAAAAAAAAAATTTAGAAAAGGGCTCTCCAGAGCATCAACGTTCAACGCCATTCCCTGCACAAGACAGCCCCAAGAATCACACCCGGTGTTCCTCCTGACTCTTTAGTATTAGCTACCAGTTCTAAAAGTAGAGTTGCTTCCAAACATTGTTAGTGAAGAACCCCAGTTCTTTTCTACAGGGTTTTCTACTAATGTTTAAGACTCCTTATGATAAGTGACTTAGGACTGAAATCTTTCTTCTGCAGATGGTAGCAAGGTCTCTGATGCAACCTTGATGGAGGTCTTATTGATGAATGACTTTAAACTTGTTATCAACAACACAGCGTACAGTGTGTCACCTCCTGTAAAAGGTAAGAGCAATCCTTAATAACTGACCATCTCACTTCATCTAGTGAAAGGCATGGGAAGTCTCAGGAAACTGGGACCTGGGAGAAAGGTGTTTCTCTTTGGTTTTGTCTTTTTACCGCTGGATGGTCTTGCTTTTGGGGTTGGAGGTGGGGAGAGAATGAAGAAGGGCATGTTCTTGAAATGGTTTATATGACAAATATTTTCTTTACAGGTAAGCTGAGTAGTGAGCATGCTACTGAAATGGAAGATATCAAATCCTTGGTTCACAGACTGTTTGTGGCTCTACATGTCGAAGACCACCAGATCAGGAAAGAGAGAGAATTGCTGCAGAAAGTGGACCATCTGAAAGGAGAGCTTCTGCCTCTTGAACAGGTTGGAAAGTGGGAATACTTCTTTTTTAAAACTCAAAAGCATTTTCTTTCATCAAAAGTCCTGTGACAGAAGAAAATCAGCATGAATGGCTAGGGTGTGTCTGTTTTGTTTGTTATGTAAACGAGGTAAACTCAAATAGAATGCAGATTATTTTCAATTTGGTTCTTTTTCTTCCTGTTATGGACATTAACGGGGTAAAAATCACATGGAGAAAGCTGTCAAGGCTCAGCATGACTAGTACTGAGATTGAAAGGCCATTTAGTCACCTGTTGCTCTATGAACTTTGAATACCCATGACAGAAAACCCCCACAATCTGTGGCTTAGGATAGTGGACAACAGGACTCCTGCTTTATGAGGGCCAGCCTCTGTGTTACCCAGAACTGCCTTGAATGGTAAATGGAAATCCAAAAGACATAGATCCCTGAGGGGGTCAGTGTGGGAAGGGGAGATTAATGCACCAAGGATATCTTGGTGCATGATGGCAAGAAGATCTGGTTGCCCTTGGACTTCAGTGCTTTTATTTTCTCACCAGGATAAGTCGGTAAGAGGTGTTGGTAAGAGATTCTGAGAAAGGATCTAGCCCAGGAAGAGAAAACATAGTTGAGGAGCTGCTCATCAGAGGAGCACTCATGTTTGCCTGAACAGGTTTCTGCATTTCTTTTCCTTAGATGAAAGCCAGAATCATGGACAGTGCAGATGCAAAAACCTCCAGGCTTTTATGGGTTGGCCTAGCTCTGATGTCAGCTCAGGGGGGAGCGCTGGCGTGGCTCACATGGTGGGTCTACTCATGGGACATCATGGAGCCAGTCACGTACTTCATCACCTACGGGAGTGCCATGGCTTTCTACGCCTACTTCGTTCTTACTAAGCAGGTGAGTCCTTGTCTTCTAAATGTCTGGAATATGGAAAAGGAGGAGAACTGACTCTGTGAATCACAATGTTTGAGTTCTGATGAAAACAGAATTCAGTAAGTGGCCTTGCCATCAGACAGGGACTTGCTCGATCCCTAATGTGGCTGGATACAAACATTGCATCATGCAGAATCAAGCAGGTACTGTTGCACATGAACTGCAGGCCAGCTACTGAGCATAACTACTGTCAGCAAGATTTCATAACCTAGGGAATGAAAAATAAGGGAAGAAGTCTCTCCTTTAAAACGTTTATAGATCACTTTGCATAGTAAATGGCACCTCGCTCACTGCAGTAATGGGAGAGCAACTGGTAGTGCTGCGCCAGTTTGTGAATGCTGCCTTACAGAAGCAAATCACCCAACAGTAGCTTTTATTTGCTGGAGCTGATGTATATACAGTGCAGGGTACCGAACTGTTTGGAGCTCTGGCAGTTGGATTACTGAAATATATTGAAGTATTTCGTGCCTGAAAAAATGTTATTGCTCTGCTCTTCATAATCTGCTTTTCCATGACTTAGAATGAATGGAGGTAAATCTAGGACAGCTGAAATGCAGCAGGAAGTAGGCATTGTGTAGAAGAAAAAACTTTGCTCAGATTTTAACTTAGCTTCACAATACAGACTTGTTCTGAAATCCTTTAAGACTTCAGGAAATGCTTCTTTTTCCTGTTTTAGCTCTGTACTTTACTCTCAAAGTGGACATCTTGTTGTTGAACTTTCTATGATGTAAAACTCTTTTTGTTGTGGAGGTATGTGGAAGAGTAACCAACCCTTTCTTCCATTATACCAATGGATCTATCAACCTTGTGAGACATTAGGTTCCTTTAGTGAAAAGGGAAGACGTCTGTTTTTATGAAGAGCTGGCTCAGAATATGAATTTCACTTCTTCTCACTGGTTTTTAAGAAGGGCTAGGGCATTCCTATTTTTTGTGAGTGAAGAGGTTACTACTTGGCTTTTTTGAACAGTTGCTGGTGCCATTGTTTAAGACTTTAAAGTAAGTCTTCAAGAAATAGTTCCTGAACTTTCTCTGACTTGGAAGTAGAATCCATGAGGTGGCTCCAGTCATGAAGATCATGCTATGTCTTTATTATAACTGAAAATTCCTTCAAAGATGATAGAAATTACTACTATGTGTTTTAAAAGCCCTTATGATGTGTAAGGGCATGACTTCGTATGTAGCCTCTTTACAAAACATACATGTGTGCTGACCAAGGTAAGTCTTCCTGAAACAGGCTAAACCTATGTGCTGACCTCTACTCAGTTTCCTTGCTAACCACAAATCCATGTCCTCCTTCCTTCCCCAGGACTACATTTACCCTCACGCTAAGGACAGGCAGTTCCTCCACTACTTCCACCGCAAATCCAAAAAGCAGCATTTTAATGTGGAACGATACAACAAGCTCAAAGACGACCTAGCAGAGGTATTCAGATACAATCCTTCAATAATGAGGTAGCTTCTGGCTTAAGACTTTTTCAGTAAGCTCTCAGCTAACAGAGAATTAACCTCAAGGCTTGCCATCAAAACACTGTATTGCTTATCAGACAGTTTCAGCAGTTCAGATAACCATACAGTGTTTGCCTTTGACGTATAAACTATTTCTGTAGGTCATCAGAAAGGGAGACCTTCAAGACTTTAATTTAAAATAAGTAAGTTTATCAGAGTGACATCTATTTCTGCATACTCGAATTAATTTTGCATTTTTGGCCATTTAATACAATAGCTGTATTTATTTTGGGCACAGTATGTTTGCTGCACTGCTGTGGTAAACCAATCTCCTCCCTTCCTTGGAAGAAGATTGCTTTGCAGAGTTCAGCATTTGACATCATAACCTTATTCCTTAGGTAAAAGACTGAGATTGACAGATTATGGGTGACTGGATGAAAAAGGTGCTATGTGCACCTAGGGGAAATTTGGTGGCCTTCATGAAAGAGTTGTGGCAGATCTCTCACTCCTCAATTATTACTCCTCCATCCCCATCTTGACAGCCCTGTCTTCAATGTCTCATAAAAGAAAATGGAAAGAAACTACCCCTAATTTTAGTTCAAATCCCGTAGCTCAGGGTAGAATTTCATGAGCCACATTTGACAAAATGTTAGAGTTTGGTGCTTTTTCAGTGGCCTGTGAATATGAATTTTGTAATTGTAATTTTCAGGAAAATTGGGTTGTAGGTGAGTGGGTTGATGGGCAGGATTCATGCTTCTCTCTGGAGACTGAATGCCTTGAGCAGGTCTGTCAATGTTCAGCATCCATTTGATTGCTTTGGTTCCTTGCCTAAGACCAGTGCCTTCTGAGAAAAGAAAGACAGTGCATGTGTGAAGGAGTGGGAAAACAGAGGCTGCAGAAGGATGAACTCTCCCTCTCTCTTGCATTGGCAGGCAGAAGAATCCCTGAGGCGTCTGCGCCAACCTCTGCACCTGAGGCTTCCCATCCAGGAAATCAGTGACAAGGACTGACTTTGGTTTTGTGTATATTGGAGATGCCCCTTCAAAGCTGATACGAACATTTAGTTACTCCATAGCACCTCGGTATTTTTGACCACTAAATTTTTAAATGTTGCAATAAATAGCTATAAAAATGATTTGGTCACTTGATGGTTTTTTTGCTTGTTTTTGTTTTTTTTTTTTTTTTTTCTTTTAACCCTGTGAAGAAACTGCTGAAGCAAAGTTCTTCACAATATTTTTCAGTTCTCATTAGTACAATGGAGGCAGTCTTACTGCTGATAAAATCACAGAATGTTCTGTAAACAAGGACAGTCTTCTTAGTATCATTTACTGTAACAGCAGTAGCTCCCAGGGTTATTAACTTCTGTATGGAAGAGTAAGGATTCTTTTCCTGCAATTACAGTTTCCTTTTCCCTAGTCTGTGCATTGACTCTGTGTAACACCACAGGTAAAGTTTAGCTTAATTGTCGTACTAATCTTTCTTAGTAAATAGTGCTGGAAAAGTAAGGTATCTCAAACTTGCTAGAAAATCATTTATGTTTCACTGTTGCATTTTATTGAAAGAATTTATCAAAACATTCAAACATACATGATTTGTACAAAATTTAAAAGTAACTGTAGTAAGATACAACTTTTATGTCTCAGAACAGTATACAGAAAGACTTAACTAAAGCAGAGCCAGTAAACAGATTATTTTTTTTCCCCCAGGAAAGTGGATTAAGACACTTTGCTCAGTTTGAGTTCCCTGTTGTCCCTCAGAGGAACAATAAATAATGTAAAAAAACCCGTAAAAAACAAAGAAAAGAACTATTTGCTGCAAGTCAGCACCACTGCAGTTACTGATGCTGCAGCAATAACAATCCTGTGGTCACCATGCACTACCACTTTTATGTACACAGTGACAGAGGTATGGCTGATCTTCCCAGGGCCAAAAGGAGGCCTGATCCAACTCCAAGGCCTGAAGGATGAAGGTTTGCCTGTGTTTTATTTTGTAGAGCTGCCTAGAGCTGTCCAGCAGCTTTAGCTTTAGAGATACGGACAAGGCAAGCTCACCCTAAGCAAGTTGCACATGGTCTCATCTCACTACTGCTGTTTTTCTCCTGAGGATGCAAAGCACCAGCAAGCTGTAATTGTGCCCCAAACATAAATGATACTCAATCAAAAGGAATCCCCTTATTAATCAACCCTATTTGATTAATCCTGTATTAATGCTACAGTTGTACTCAAGGAATTAATTTCCTTTTTAGTGTTGCGAGAAAATTTAAAGAAAAGTCTAAAAAGCCCAGTAAAGCCACAAAAATTGCAAGGTGGATACTGCTGCTCACAAATTTACAAAGATGCCCTACAAACATCTTCTCTGTAAACTGTGCTCTTGAAGCAAGACAAGTTAATCTAACAGAACATTAGAAATGTTTTGGAAATAGTAAAATGTGTCATAGTTAGATGGCAGTCAAGCAAAAAGCTTTTAAGAAAAAAGTAATCTGGAGCATCAATTTCAGTAAAATCTGAGTACCTTCTAATAGTTGTGCACCAGTAAATTTTTCCCAAATTCCCTGAGATTAATTCCCTGGTGTAATTCTAGCTTTAAAATTGCTTTAAGATTTTAGAAATTATTAGGTATACAAATTGTAATCTTTGATCCCAATGATTTTGCAGACAATCTTGCAGAATATTAAGTCTCCTTAACTAAGATGGTGTTTTTTACTTTTGCAGCAAGTAACAGTGATGGTCATCACGGCTAAATAATCTACTTAGATTTTGGATGAAAATACAGCTTTTTAGTTAACATTGAGGCAAAACAAGGAACCTGTTTTTTCCCTATAGCATTAATGTCTTTGCACATATCCACTCTGCGACGCGATACTTTCCTGTTAACAAGAGTAAGAAGTTCTGTGAACTCCAAGGAAGATCCGTGCTTCCTAAGTGTCTCACACAAATCTTGGATGTACCAGGAGCCATTTACAATTTCACGATGAGAATAGTAGCCTAGTGTAGGACAAAAACGTAAAATTACATCCAAATATAAGTAGTGATAGCTCTTGGAAAAATATTGATGAAAGTCACTGTTTGCTAGCTACCATCTGTAAGGAATGGGTGTAAATCTCACTTTGCCAATTATGTAATTTCATTGGAAATTGTAGATGGGAAATGGCTTTGATATCACTCGTAGTGCTCAGCTAAGAGGAACATGATTCAGGGATTGGTAGCTTACACAGGACTGCATCTCCACTTCCTATGACAGCAGGTGGGACTGCAGACAACATACATGGGGGAACTGGAGAGAACAGCCATGTAGTGGAGGGAAATTTATAATCCACTAGAATCCTGGAAAAGAGAGGGCTGCTTGTTGTCAGGAGGCAGCTCAGCAGCAAGACTGATGAGAATGCTTCTGTTTGGCAAATTTAATGCACCTTGATAATTTACTTTCACCTTTTCTTTAGCACATAAGTTTCTTTCCCAGACAAGCTGCTACTTATCAGACATGTAAATGAGATGACCTGGAACTGTTTTCATTTTTTTGACTGCAAAATGAAGAAGTGTTCAGAGTTGTTACAGTGAAGTATCAGACACTGGATGTAAAATATTAGAACTTACCTTGTGCCACAGAGTAGCACATGATAAAGTCTGCACCAGCAGGCAGAGTATAGACACCAGCTGCATCCACTTCTGTCTCATTGACCAGGGATTCACTGCTGCTGTCTGTTGAATCATGAGCAATCACTGGATCATCATGTTTATCACCTCGACAGGCCTGTTGGTGAGAAGTATTGTTATGCTTGCACCCTTGCTGAGCTCACTGTTAACATGATAATTCTAACACTAACCAGAGGCACTTCTGTTCAACTAGGTGTGCCACATAACCATGACTCTGCCTTCAGAAAGACCCATTTACTTCTCTGTTGCTTAAAATATTGGGGACAAAGTCAATTGAAAGCTCCAAGATGATCTCAGAATCACTAAGACTGGAACGGACCTCTTGAGATCTTCTAGTCCAACCCCCTGACTCAAGCAGTGTCAGCTATGGCAGGTTGTCCAGGACTATGTCCAGTCAGCTTTTAAGGATCTTCATAGAGACTCCACAATCTGTCTGGGTGACCTCTTCCAGTGTTTAACCAACCTCACAGTAAAAACAAGTGTTTTCTTGTGTTGCGATGAAATTTGGTGTGTTTTAATTTGTACCACTTGCCTCTTATCCTGTAACTTGGGTACCACTGAAAAGAGCCTGTCTCCCTCTTACTCCGTCCCACCAGGTGTTTGGAACATCAGTAAGAGTGCCCTGAGCCATCTCCTTCAAGCTGAGCAGTCCCAGCTCTCTCAGCCTCTCCTCATATCAAACATGCTGTTTCTTGCAGCAGCCCTGTGCCCTAAGGAAGCTTTCATTTGGAAAAAAAAAGGTAATACTTAGAATTACTCTGTAAACTACTACCATTACAATCTGCTGAAGGCCAGGTTCATATACGAGTTTGCTAACTGTAATCTGGATAAAGATGGGATAAAGCCCTGCATGACCTGGTCTGACCCCCGGTCTGACTCTGCTTTGAACAGGAGGCTGGACCAGAGACCTCCTGAGCTACCTCCCAACTTGCATTCTCCTGGGAACCAAGGAAGGAAACAGGAGGTTTCATATGGTCCTTATCTGACCACTTAGCACAAACAGTATTCCTGAGACAATAAAGCCTTCATCCAATTCTTTCGTTTCTACAGAGATGCCAAGTATAGGTCACAGACAAAAAACCAACCAACCAACAACAAAAGAAAATAACGACCACCACACAACCCCAACCAACCAAAACGTCCCACAAAAAAAGAAAACAAACAAATAAAAAACCCAAACACAAAACCTGACTTCACTGAGGATCAAGTAAAGGGACTTGCCTGGAAGGAAGCAATAGAGATGCAAAGGTTTGATAGCTTATCAGCGGCTGTGAAATGTGAGCAATAGGAACTGACCTGAGGCTGCACAGAACTTTCTCAAAAAAACCCTGGTACTGCCTTCTCTGCTATTAAGTACACACTGACAGTCAATCTGACATAGGCTTAATTTGTGTTTCTTTTCATAAAATTACTTACTAAATACAGCTAGAATAATAATATTAACACTAGTATACATTTCTAAGAAAAAGAGAAGAATCCTTGTCTTAAATGCCTTGTGGAAAGACTGCATCAGGAAAACTGGCATCTGTATTGCAGGAAGACACAGGTCAGTGTTAACTCTACTGAATTCAGAAGCGGACATCTTACCTGAATGATAAATATCTTTGGTTTTCCTACCAAACTCTGGCA
>VYZQ01000795.1:72461-90643 GCA_013400655.1 Mystacornis crossleyi
GACAGCAGGTGGGACTGCAGACAACATACATGGGGGGACTGGAGAGAACAGCCATGTAGTGGAGGGAAATTTATAATCCACTAGAATCCTGGAAAAGAGAGGGCTGCTTGTTGTCAGGAGGCAGCTCAGCAGCAAGACTGATGAGAATGCTTCTGTTTGGCAAATTTAATGCACCTTGATAATTTACTTTCACCTTTTCTTTAGCACATAAGTTTCTTTCCCAGACAAGCTGCTACTTATCAGACATGTAAATGAGATGACCTGGAACTGTTTTCATTTTTTTGACTGCAAAATGAAGAAGTGTTCAGAGTTGTTACAGTGAAGTATCAGACACTGGATGTAAAATATTAGAACTTACCTTGTGCCACAGAGTAGCACATGATAAAGTCTGCACCAGCAGGCAGAGTATAGACACCAGCTGCATCCACTTCTGTCTCATTGACCAGGGATTCACTGCTGCTGTCTGTTGAATCATGAGCAATCACTGGATCATCATGTTTATCACCTCGACAGGCCTGTTGGTGAGAAGTATTGTTATGCTTGCACCCTTGCTGAGCTCACTGTTAACATGATAATTCTAACACTAACCAGAGGCACTTCTGTTCAACTAGGTGTGCCACATAACCATGACTCTGCCTTCAGAAAGACCCATTTACTTCTCTGTTGCTTAAAATATTGGGGACAAAGTCAATTGAAAGCTCCAAGATGATCTCAGAATCACTAAGACTGGAACGGACCTCTTGAGATCTTCTAGTCCAACCCCCTGACTCAAGCAGTGTCAGCTATGGCAGGTTGTCCAGGACTATGTCCAGTCAGCTTTTAAGGATCTTCATAGAGACTCCACAATCTGTCTGGGTGACCTCTTCCAGTGTTTAACCAACCTCACAGTAAAAACAAGTGTTTTCTTGTGTTGCGATGAAATTTGGTGTGTTTTAATTTGTACCACTTGCCTCTTATCCTGTAACTTGGGTACCACTGAAAAGAGCCTGTCTCCCTCTTACTCCGTCCCACCAGGTGTTTGGAACATCAGTAAGAGTGCCCTGAGCCATCTCCTTCAAGCTGAGCAGTCCCAGCTCTCTCAGCCTCTCCTCATATCAAACATGCTGTTTCTTGCAGCAGCCCTGTGCCCTAAGGAAGCTTTCATTTGGAAAAAAAAAGGTAATACTTAGAATTACTCTGTAAACTACTACCATTACAATCTGCTGAAGGCCAGGTTCATATACGAGTTTGCTAACTGTAATCTGGATAAAGATGGGATAAAGCCCTGCATGACCTGGTCTGACCCCCGGTCTGACTCTGCTTTGAACAGGAGGCTGGACCAGAGACCTCCTGAGCTACCTCCCAACTTGCATTCTCCTGGGAACCAAGGAAGGAAACAGGAGGTTTCATATGGTCCTTATCTGACCACTTAGCACAAACAGTATTCCTGAGACAATAAAGCCTTCATCCAATTCTTTCGTTTCTACAGAGATGCCAAGTATAGGTCACAGACAAAAAACCAACCAACCAACAACAAAAGAAAATAACGACCACCACACAACCCCAACCAACCAAAACGTCCCACAAAAAAAGAAAACAAACAAATAAAAAACCCAAACACAAAACCTGACTTCACTGAGGATCAAGTAAAGGGACTTGCCTGGAAGGAAGCAATAGAGATGCAAAGGTTTGATAGCTTATCAGCGGCTGTGAAATGTGAGCAATAGGAACTGACCTGAGGCTGCACAGAACTTTCTCAAAAAAACCCTGGTACTGCCTTCTCTGCTATTAAGTACACACTGACAGTCAATCTGACATAGGCTTAATTTGTGTTTCTTTTCATAAAATTACTTACTAAATACAGCTAGAATAATAATATTAACACTAGTATACATTTCTAAGAAAAAGAGAAGAATCCTTGTCTTAAATGCCTTGTGGAAAGACTGCATCAGGAAAACTGGCATCTGTATTGCAGGAAGACACAGGTCAGTGTTAACTCTACTGAATTCAGAAGCGGACATCTTACCTGAATGATAAATATCTTTGGTTTTCCTACCAAACTCTGGCACCTGTCTCCTCTGAACATGTCTGTGATTGTCTGAATTTTGATTTTGGCATCATATGCAAAAATGTGATCATCCTCACCGTGACTCAGGAACACACACACAAAGCAGTCAGCATTACTGTGGTCATCTGTGGAGGCTGAAAGAGTCAAGTGGTGTTTAAATGACTAAAAAGTCATATTCAGGTCTAAAAAACATTGTACATTCGTATCATATCGTTTAATCCCCAATCAGTCCTTTTTCAAATGGATGCTATTTTCAGATAGAGCCATACTGTAGGGATTTCAAGGTGCATTGATTCAACCTGGCTGAAGGGCCACTAACCATAAAGAGAATGTCATTATCTTCTCCCAGCTGCATGTACTGTTTTTCAGCTTTTAGTGACTTGATTAGTTCTCTCCACAGAAGCTTCAATTCTATTGCAATAAAATAATCTTCAGTCTAACCTTTAAGTCCTTCTAATGTTAAATTCCTTGTGCAAAAAATTTTAAGTTAGATGAACAGAGAACTTGGAAGAAAAGGTATCTGGGAATTCTGCTGCAATAATTTAGACATAAACAATATATAGTCTCTTACCTTCATCAATTTTCTGCAACACATCTTCTTCTTTCAGATCATCAAAAAGTCTGACTTCAAACCCAAGGTCTGTCAAACTATTGTTACAACAGATCAGTATTAGTAAAAATGTTGCTCAAATTATATGTCTATTGCTACCAACTCAGTTTCTTTCCCTGTGAGGGAATTATTATTCTTATGCATTATTTATGAACAAAACTACTAAAGTTGATTTTGAATTCAAATGGGTGTCAAGTCCAGGTCTAACACCTAAAGTTACTTCAAAGAGTTTGTCCAAAGAAAGTTCTGGACTCACTGAAATCATAGGACTTGTGCCAGCATTTTTTGTGACCTAAAAAAATGTGCCTTGAAGCTTTTTTATTACAGCTTTCTTCACCAAGTAGCATAGGTGCTATGTCTGCAAAATCTTCTGGTCTCTACTTAAATACAAGATTTTGGTAACTCCTTAATTTGACCACAGTTTCTAAATTTTCGATTTCTTTTTTTTAAGGGTTAGTAGAGCAAGTGTCTTACCTGCGTTGCAGATTGTTTCTGTCTGCCATAGTCCCACGTCTGTCTGGCAGTGTTAAACGCCAAGAAAAGTGCTCATGATTGAAGATTAATGCAACTCCTCTTCTTTGATGGTTCATTTTGTATTCCTCTGCAGGATCAAGTGATTGTCTGCTGCCACAGATGGAAAACATTCTTGATAAGTGAGGCTGTTTCATTAGTTAAGGCACATAATGGTGCATTTCAGACATGGCTCCAATTCTCCATGTTACGTGTTTAGCTAAATATTAACATAATTAGATAGTACACATGTACTTATTCGGAACTGTAGCTGTCTGTGATTTGCTTCAAGTTCTTCTAAGTAAATCAAGTGCTGCTTTGTAATCAATAGACTATAAACTGGGGATGAGGTGCTACGTGTAGTCTATCTTGCAAAAGGAGAACAAATGTTTATTATTTACCCTAATGAAATGAAAGATATGACAATACAATTGTTCATCTAAGTTTTTAGCAACCAGCCCACAAAATCCTAAAGCTGAAGGACAGAGGTCTTCTTAAGGACAGAATAAATGAGCTACCCAACTTCTAAGTAGAGGACTTTAAACTATCATGGCAGCAAACACATAGAATACCTTGCGATTTTATTGGTTTATGAGCAAAACACAACATGGGAGTGTGTGACAGCACACTCTGGACGTGGCTGTGGATCCACAGTCATGCCAGCACTTGGATCCAAAGTGTTGACGTGGCTGTAATTGGAAAGAAAGCAGACAATCTTTCTGCTTTGGTAGTTACTGGTGCAGAAAACAGAAACTAAAACACTTCTGGCAAAAGCGCTGGCAATAGACAAGTCCAGAGTTCCAGGTACATGGAATGACAATCCAGGTCATGCTGCCCTAGGACTGGCTCTAGTCAGAGCTGTCATTTTTGCCATGTTAATGTTTTATTTCATGCTATGGAATATTCAGGTTTGGTGCGATTACTGGAGAAAGTTGCTTAGAATATTTGCCTGCAGATGTTCAAGATCAGAATTTCATCAGCAAATGCTTTTATTTCACAACAAAATTACCATCGTTACCTGAAGACTATCTCTGCTTCTCCACTTTGATTTGAGAAGCCCCTTAATGAATCATCTTTCTTTAATGTCTACATAAGAATTCAGGCAGAGAACAGGAATTCAGGATAACTGTTCAAAGTTGGGGAGGTTCTACGATGTTGGCTGGATAACCAATAAGAGAAGGTGGGTGCTTTATCGCATTCTTCCCAATCTGAGTGCCTAACATGATAAAATGCAGACATTACACATTTTAGCCGTGCAATTACGATTTCACCTGTACCAGTACGTGAATTTTTCAGATTTTGGCAATTTCTCTTCCTTAGGATTTGGCTAGGTGCATGGCTAGTAGGGATTTTGGACAGTTAGGTCCCTGGATCCTGTGAATGACCATTACAGGATGATTCCCTAAATAGTTCTTTCTCTACTCAGCTGTATGGATGAGGCAAACAAAGTTATCAGGCAGGGAGTTTACTGTTTCCACGGCTTTCACGGAATCACTATTCTGTGGTCCATTTCCCCTCCTTCCAGAGGAATACATTCCTGTGCTACATTCTACCGCTTAGTCTGTCCAGTGGCTCCTCAGATTGTGATGGTCTCTCACATTGCCTAAAATAAAAGGAGAATGCCTAATAGTCCCTTCCACATGCCTTCACAGTAAGGGTGCTTCTGCATCTGGTGTAGCTAAAACTAGAAGTATGTTTTCTAAGTGGGTGGAGTTGAACTGAGTAATTCTATGAAATTCTTGCACTGACCTCAATCCCTGGGGACATCTCTGTCACTGCCACCAGAACTTTACCTTATATCGAATGCATCTACTTCCGTGATGTTCTCATTTCCATCTGTTAGAGAGATCAAAAAGTGATTTAGCCACAAAATCATTCATAAAGAAAACCCAACTTGACCTTATGCATCCAGCCTTAAAAGTTTAGCTGTTAATGTGAACCAAAAGCTCACTCACACATCAGGTAAGCATGCAGTTAAGCAGCCTCATTAGCATTTGTCTGCACCCACAGCTTTTGGAGGCTGTTCTGGAGGTTCTGACTCCAACAGTCGAATTTTAGGTGGTCAATACATGCAGATTTTCTATCTGTCTGGGTATCTGTACCTATATAAACATATTCAGAGATCATGATTTTATGTAACTAACTAGCTGGCTGTATTTTTTTAAAGAGACTGTAACTCAAGAGTTACCATTTTACATAACTTAAAAATACACTGGTGTCTCTTTTATTTCAGTAATGCTGCTAATACTAAGCGGAGCAGTCTCACCGAAGTTGGATGCAGCACATGAGTCACAGTAGACAATGTAACAGCTATTGACAACTGAGAAGATGCAAGATTTAAACCTTTTCTTCTGCTGAACTACACAGACATTAAGTACCTCCAGTACAGAATGGACATCGAAGTAACAATGTGGGAAAAACAAGGAACATGCACATCTTGGGAGTGTGTAGAACGACAGACTTGCAGATGGTTAGGCCAAAATACTTGTTTACTTTCACTTAAACATCTCAGTGGGCTATTAAGTAACTACTACTACTGGTAGAGACTAACTGCCACATTATGAGAACTGTATACTACACGGTACCTGTGATGGGTAATGCAGGTCTGCTATCCAGCTGGACATGGCCTGCAATTGTAAGAGAAGAGTCACATGTACGTGTGTTTTACAAAATATTTGCACATACGATACTAGCTTTTCATATCTATTTTTCACATGTTACTAACGCCTTTTGCAAAACTAACATAGCTATGTATTGATAGAGGACAAAAGTTCTTGCAATCCACTCCCTGCCAAGACAGATCATAAAATTTTATAGTCATCAAACTTTTAAGACAGAAAATACTGTCATGTAGACACAGGAGGAATATAACTCCTGGGCCAAAGAAAACTAGGAAAATACGATTTTCTTGTTAATTTAATCCTGTTTAGTCACTTCCTAGTTTTCAGCTTTCCATTGCCACTCTCATATCACAGCTTCATTCAGGTAAAACACTATCTGAATTATCATGATTTATGGAAATTTTCTGCCTGTCTTACACAGGCACAGGCTTGTTCTAAAATCTGATCGAGACCAACGGGACTACTTCTATCCAATTTCGTGAAGATGGATTGCTTCAGAGAAATCAAAAATCAGGCATGCACTAGGTTATACAGGAATCTCACAGCATCTTTCCCCGGATACGTTTCAGTCTCAGCAGGTCTACCATGGGGACCAAAGGGCAAGGCACTTAGAAAACAACCGAACGGCGCACAAAAGAAGTCCCTTTAAGCTTAGCTGCATCTCCAGGAACCCAGCTCAGTTCTGCTGCCCCGACTTCGCCTGCCTTCCTGTTACACGCCGGGGACCTTCCCCGCTTCTCTGTCCCGCGGCCGTGCCGGGGGCTGCGGGTGGACTTTCCCCTGGGCGGGGTGCGCTGGATTTACGTGCAAATCCATTTCCGCGTTGGCCGCCGCCGTCCCTCACCTCGCACCTTGCTTCTTTCCTTCTTCCTCCTCCTCGGGAATGAAGCAAAGGTCCCGCTGCCCACGAGCGCCGGCAGCGCCCTCCGGGCAGCGCTCCCACTCTGGGGGAAGCTCGGGCGCTTCGGGCGGGCGGCCCCTCTGCCCCCGGCCCCTCGCAGGCATTCCCCATCCCGCTCCTGCTCCGCGCCGGCCCCGGCAGGAGCCCAACCAGCGGCGCGCCCCGGCCCTTCCCCGCCGCGTCCCCTCCGCGTCCCCTCCGCACACGCACCCGCCCGCGGCCGCCGCTCCGAGCCCGACATCGCCGCGGACCGAGGCACCGGCTGCACACCCAGATAAACCGAACGTGCCGCGCCGAGCCTTCCTCTCTCTTCCTCTGCCGCGCCTTCCTGGGGTCGGCCCGCCCCCTCGGCCCGGGGGCGGGCGCTTGTGCCCTTTGCTCCCGCGGTGGCCGCCTGTGCCAGGAACCGGGAAAGTCGAAGGGTGAGGTGTTAAAGTGAGCCGCGTGTTACCTGTGCTCCTGTGGTGGAACTGCAGCCACCGTGGTCGAGTAACTGCACCGTCTTATACAAAACCATCGTCCTGAAATACGGTGAGAGGCTCCCCTATTCACTTAGTTGAAATTTTTCAAAACAGTGCTGAAATTCCCATTACAGGCACGTACTGTTTCCTTTCCTGTTCCTCAAGATGCGTTTTCATTCGGGCACCACACAACCCTTGAGAGTTCGGATGTGTGGATCATTCTGCAGCTGTTCTCTGTTCTCGCGTCAGTTCTCTTTGATGGTTTCAGAACCGTGAGGCGAGTGACAAGGTACTGGAGAGAGAGCCCACGTATCTTAACGAGTGCTGATATTCCCAGCCGGGAATTGTGCGGCACTTACCGGTCACCGGTCAACTGCATAACAAACAAGTTTCTAAACCAAAGCCAATGACAAAACCCCATTCTTCTGTATAAGAGCTTTACAGATTGTACCTAGAGGGATCTGAGTTTTCTGTCCAGCCAATTTTTCGGGAGATAAACTCAGATATGAATGTGCGCTTAAAGGAGTGCTGCTACAAGCACAAAAAGAAGCAGATTTAGAGTGGAATTATGGGCATTTTTACCCGGTGTGGTTTTACACAGACTTCTTGCTTGGGTAAAGATTTTAGACAAGATGTCTCCCTTTGGTAAAGGAGCCATGGGTATTTTTAATTACCTTTGCTTGTTTTTCCCTTGCTCGGGCTTGTTACCCTCAGACTGCCAGTAGGCAGCTGGATCAAGATAAAACTTAGTTTCAATTGTCTGTGTGCATACTTTAGTTACAACATGACACTATCACAACTTTTGCATTTCACATTGGGTAACATTTAGACTCCTATCAAAACAGATTCATTTTTTTGCAACTGCAAAACGCGACTGAACTCGCTGGCAGCAAGACTCCCCTGTGAAGCAGCAGCTGCAGAACCAAAATCTAGGACTCTGTGACAGCAGTCTGAACCCCTATCAGCCGTGTTCGGCAGTCCAACAGAATGCTCAGATCCTCGTAAGACACATTTTTTCTGCTTTGTTTTGCTGGAGGCTAAGAGCAGACTCAGCCGCTGTGTTCAGATGAGTCACAGCGTTTAACTTGATCGCAGTGTGCGCAGCCGGAGGGAACGCTGGGCTGGTGTGCGTTTCCAGCTCTTCGTAATGTATGAAAGGTTTTTTCTGAGACGTGCCGGTATGTTTAGAAACACTTTCAGATTGTTGCAGCGGCACCCCGGTAGGTGGGTATTTTTTGGAAAAAGCATTATGGATGGATCAGAACTGCAGTCTGAAGGAAGTTTGATTGTGGACACACCCCTGTACAGTATTACCGAACACAAAAACATGCGGCATGGAGTTAAATGAGCCGCTATACATAGTATTGTTATACTTTAATCCAGCATGAAGCTAAACACTACAGAGCTGCTCACTCACTCCCCCCAGTGGGATGGGGGAGAAAATCAGAAAAAAAGGTAAAGACAGTTAACAAGACAGAAAAGGAGGGGAAAATAGTAATAAAAGAATATACAAGACGAGTGACACACAGTAGAGTTGTTCACCACCCACTGATCACCCAGCCAGCCCCCAAGCGGTGATCAGTGTCCTTCCCCGGCCATTCCTGCCCCCCAGTTTTATTGTCCAGCATGATTCCACATGGTGTGGGATATCCCTTGGGTCAGCTGGGGTCTGCTGTCCTGGCTGTGTCCTCTCAAATCCTTGTGCACATCAGCCTCCTCACTGGCAGGGCAGTAGGAGAAGCTGTGTTTTATCAAGATTATTCTCATCCTCAATCCAAAACCCAGCATTGTATCAGCTCCTAAGGAAAACATTAACTACGCCTGCCACAACCAGGACAAACATTATATTTTTACACACACACATATATATATGTATGTATATATATATATAAGTTCTTAAATGGTATGGTTAATCCTGGAGGTGATAGCAAGCCTTCATTTTTGGGCCATGGAGCCAAAAGGAAGGAAAACCTGAAGAGCAGGAAGGGGTGTCAACCCCTGACATCTGCAAAATACATTTTGTATAACTTGCTCTAATCAAAGATTTCTGCGACAGGAAAAGCTTGTGCCAAGGAAAGACTCCGTGGAAAAAGTGCAACGCCTCCTGTGGCTTGCAAGCAGAAGTATCAAGGTGCTATCCAGCTCTTTTTAGTGTATATATGGTTTGAAAGAAACTCTGGGAGGCTTTCATGGTATAATTACAGGTCAGTACAGGAGGGAACAAAACCCAGCTCTTACCAACAGTGAAAATTTTCTGTTCTATCAAGGTTTAACCCCAGCCAGTGGCTAAGTGTACGTGTGTACGCACACAGACACACACACAAACGCACACACACACACACAGGGGAGGAGAATCAGAAAAAGTAAAACTCATGGGTTTAGATAAGAACACTTTAGTAACTGAAATAAAGTAAACAAATAAAAATAATAATAAAAATGAAAAGGATACAGAGAGAGATGAATAAACCCCAAGAAAGACAAGTGACGCACAATACAGTTGCTCACCATGCCCTGTCCAGTCCCCAAGCAGTGGTCGGTGCCTCCTGGCTGATCAGAATACAAACTCCCCCCTATTTATGTAGTGGGCATGATGCTCTATGGTGTGAAATATTCCTTTGGGCAATTTGGGTCAGCTGTCCCGGCCATGCTTCTTTCTAGGTTCTTGTGCACCTCCTCACTGGCAGAGTATGGGAAACTGAGAAGTACCTCGTATTTAAGGTAAGCACTGCTCAGCAACAACTAAATCATCAGTGTGTTACCAACATTATTCTCACACTACATCCAAAACACAGCACTGCACCAGCTACTTAGGAAGAAAAATAACTCTATCCCATCCAAACCCAGGACATGCATTCATTTAAGCACCTAGTTTAAGCCCATTTGTACCAAACTCAACAAGCCATCTAGTTGAATTATAGTGGTTTGGACTTGTTGCAGTGGGGAAGCCTGCAACCTTCCCTGGCAGACAGCTTTGGCCCGTAGAAAGAATCAGAGGACAATATTCTCTGTAGATATTCAGAGATGTTCTTTATTTTCTCACAGCCTCGTGGCTGGGCCTAGCACAGACTGTTCTGAGAGCTCTCTCGAATCATCTGAGCACCCCGCTAAGTACAGCATTACCAGGGCGGGGTTACATTTGAAATGACCAATGAGAAACAGGCTTAGGCACAATAGCATCAGGGAGCCCGGCAGCCCCGTGTAACCTGATCCATGCTCCCACTCCCAAGGTCCATCCCCCCAGGGCGTGACCTCCACAGGACTCATTGTGGTACTTTTGTCATTTTAAACAAACAACGCCATTACCGTTCCCTGCTTTAAAATGATTTTTAGGGTTACAACCATGGAATTCCAGGGTAATTCAGAAGTGTTTCAATTCTATGGTAGAAAATAAATGTCACCAAATTTAGGGGAACTACAAATTCATCTAGCAAAGTTTTGTAAAACTCTACAGTAATACTTCCCTTGTAGTGTTATTTCATATCCACAAATAAGAAAAACCTTGAGATATGACCAAAGAACTTCAGCAGGAACTTTTTGTTTATGAGGCCCTTACATTCACTGTCATGTACAGTAAGCTCTAGTGAACAAACAAGCTGAAAACACAACCAGTGAAAAAAAAAACACACAAAATCGTATCACATTATAGTCCATCAGTCCAGTGAATTTTATGCACTTAGTTCCTATTACCTGTTCACAGATGCAGTATTTTAATTTTCATTCCTCTCCTGTGGATATCTAAAGCAGAATTGCTTTTTAACGAAAGCGAATCATTATCTTTCTAACAGAGGACTTAATGCAGAAGTTAACTGACTGACTGACACCTGTAGATAAGCAACAAAAGCTGAGTACAGAGAGCAAACCCCAAATAATTCAGACATCAGGTGATTTTATCTAGAGAAGTCAGAGAGGGAACAGGTGACAGAAGTACAGGCTCATATAGCCATCAGCCTCACAGAGGGCATCTTAAATAAAAAAGTTTGTTGGACATACTGATCTTAAGTATGTGAAACTTGCTTTTAGTTTTCATCAGATTAAATGAAAGATGAATACAGTAGCCAAGTTGTGCCACAACAGAAATATAAATCAACATATTTGTACATATATCCTTTCTGTGCATATAATACACAACACAAAATGTTTTATTCAAAAATAGACATTTGATATACTTTTTAAAAATAACATAGAGACTACATTTCACCATTTTGTCAAATCAAAAGTATATCCTTAGGCTGTAAACTGTTCATTTTACTGGACAGCCCTTAAAAGGATCAATGTACTTGATCTGAAAAGTGCTGCAGAAGTAAGGCATTGATATAGAATCAGGTAGAAATATGTAGTGCATGTACATGGGCTTGGGGTACTTCCCTTGTTTTTTTACCAACAAACCTGCCAGGCCACACATCGGACAGAACTGAAGGCAACTGCACCAGAAACACGCAAGTACAGGCTGTGTGAGATGTCATACTGGTACACACAGCACACTCTTTCCTGTTGAACCCATCAGATGCTTCAACTGCTAATAAACCTAAAATTTGACCTGTATTAAAAATCACCTGAGAATTCAGCGTAACTCTTCGGTACCTCTGACGTCCCCACTATGGAGTTTTCTTGGGAATGTTAAAATGGCACCAGTGTTTTACAACAGCATGCCCTAGGTGGACATACACCAAAGGGAAGCAATTTCAGTTCCCAAGCTTCTGGCATAAAATGGAGAGAAGGACGACTTGTTTCTTTTTTACATGAATATTGTAGTGATCTTCAAATCAGTAAATTCATGTCGGTGTTTAATATATTACTGTCTGAAAAAGTAAAGGTTTGTAACCAAAACTTTGCTTCATTTCAGCTGAATCTTCGGCTTTATTCCACACAGTGAGATCTCAGTGTCTTCTTTCAGAGATCTGTCTTGCCCTCGTAACGACACATACAGGCAGCTCTCTGGCTATCCAGGTATGGTTTGCATCCTAAATGTATAACTGCATCAAACAGCAGCTGAACAGTTGACTCACAAGCTGCAAGCAAAGAAGAGTTCGGTTAAAAGTACTCTTTGAGTGGAATATGAAACTAACAAGAGAAAACTCTGGCAAACTGAGAGTGACTTTAAGAAAGAAGCAATCTTCTCTGGGCATAGCAAATAGATTGTCAAACGAAAGACTGAACCTACACAGAGTCATTTAAGTTTTGAGTAAAGATTGTTTTATATGCCAAACAAAATGAAAATTCATTGTGGAATTTTAAAAACATTACTGTTAGAAACATACTGAGTCTTGGAAAGATGAAAGAATTGGTTTACCTCCTCACTCTTTGCATCCCAGTTTATGCAGAGGTTGCTATCTTTAACATCAGCTCAACAGAACTGAACAAATATTCACCAGTTCTGACACTAAAGACTAACATGACTATTTATTTGCAGTTAAATAAATTTGAAAAGTTCAAACACAGGGTTGTTCTAAAACGTAACTGCTCTCAGTGGAAGTATTTGCTGTGAAAGTGACATTGTCCAAGTTAAAAAGTGGTTAGGTCATGTATCCATCAGATGCAGGCCAACAACCAGAAGGAATATCATATGGCCTGTTACTAAGAAACCTAACATTTATTCACTTGGGGACAGCATTAGCTACTACCACTATGACAGCATATTAATATCTTATTTCATAACAGGAAAAGATTCTGTGTTTTCCTGCAGTTTACTAGCAATCACATAGTAGATGTTTAGAAATCACCCAGTGCAAGAGTCATATTACAGCTATGTTACAGTAAATGCAAGAATTATACATGCATTTTGATCAAGTTGTATTCCCATGCTCATACTCCCAAATATGCAGCATTATTTTTTCCCCCTGAAGTTAAAACTAACCTTAACTCAAAGTTTGTTTTAACCCTGGTGATTTTCCTATGCTGTGTCACTGCTCTGCTGTACAAGCATCCGGGCTGCGCAGCAGAGGGACAGAACAAGGCATCCTTCATCAGCTTACAAAAATGTGGCCTTGCTGCACTGCACAAAGGTTCTGTGCCAAGTTAAGCTCAGGTTAAACTTGAAAAAAAATAAAGGCTTTTCCACAGTTACCCTGGACACTCTCTGAGATTCCAAGCGTTTTCTGCACATCTCTGCAAATTTTTGAGAGGCACATCTGAAACTGCTCATCACAATCATTTTTTTTGTTGCCACAAGTATCATAGCACCTGTCGTGGTGATTGCAGCACCTTGTCATTGAAGGGATACCGATGTCAAACTGTGAAGAAAACAGACACTCCACTGGAAATTCAGTTAAAAAAAAATATAACCTATGGACAGACTGTAACAGCTAGAAATTAAAAAACTAATGTTATGGGTTGAGATAAAGACAGTTTAATAGACGAATAAAAGAAGAAAAAAAGTCCCAAAATAAGTGCAAAAAGCATTCACCACATGTCAAAGCAGAGAGGATGCCAAGCCAGTCTCTGACCAACAGCCACCTGGGAGTCACACACAGCTCTGCCACCACCCCCTTCCCACTGCTCCAGNACCTGAGAATTCAGCGTAACTCTTCGGTACCTCTGACGTCCCCACTATGGAGTTTTCTTGGGAATGTTAAAATGGCACCAGTGTTTTACAACAGCATGCCCTAGGTGGACATACACCAAAGGGAAGCAATTTCAGTTCCCAAGCTTCTGGCATAAAATGGAGAGAAGGACGACTTGTTTCTTTTTTACATGAATATTGTAGTGATCTTCAAATCAGTAAATTCATGTCGGTGTTTAATATATTACTGTCTGAAAAAGTAAAGGTTTGTAACCAAAACTTTGCTTCATTTCAGCTGAATCTTCGGCTTTATTCCACACAGTGAGATCTCAGTGTCTTCTTTCAGAGATCTGTCTTGCCCTCGTAACGACACATACAGGCAGCTCTCTGGCTATCCAGGTATGGTTTGCATCCTAAATGTATAACTGCATCAAACAGCAGCTGAACAGTTGACTCACAAGCTGCAAGCAAAGAAGAGTTCGGTTAAAAGTACTCTTTGAGTGGAATATGAAACTAACAAGAGAAAACTCTGGCAAACTGAGAGTGACTTTAAGAAAGAAGCAATCTTCTCTGGGCATAGCAAATAGATTGTCAAACGAAAGACTGAACCTACACAGAGTCATTTAAGTTTTGAGTAAAGATTGTTTTATATGCCAAACAAAATGAAAATTCATTGTGGAATGTTAAAAACATTACTGTTAGAAACATACTGAGTCTTGGAAAGATGAAAGAATTGGTTTACCTCCTCACTCTTTGCATCCCAGTTTATGCAGAGGTTGCTATCTTTAACATCAGCTCAACAGAACTGAACAAATATTCACCAGTTCTGACACTAAAGACTAACATGACTATTTATTTGCAGTTAAATAAATTTGAAAAGTTCAAACACAGGGTTGTTCTAAAACGTAACTGCTCTCAGTGGAAGTATTTGCTGTGAAAGTGACATTGTCCAAGTTAAAAAGTGGTTAGGTCATGTATCCATCAGATGCAGGCCAACAACCAGAAGGAATATCATATGGCCTGTTACTAAGAAACCTAACATTTATTCACTTGGGGACAGCATTAGCTACTACCACTATGACAGCATATTAATATCTTATTTCATAACAGGAAAAGATTCTGTGTTTTCCTGCAGTTTACTAGCAATCACATAGTAGATGTTTAGAAATCACCCAGTGCAAGAGTCATATTACAGCTATGTTACAGTAAATGCAAGAATTATACATGCATTTTGATCAAGTTGTATTCCCATGCTCATACTCCCAAATATGCAGCATTATTTTTTCCCCCTGAAGTTAAAACTAACCTTAACTCAAAGTTTGTTTTAACCCTGGTGATTTTCCTATGCTGTGTCACTGCTCTGCTGTACAAGCATCCGGGCTGCGCAGCAGAGGGACAGAACAAGGCATCCTTCATCAGCTTACGAAAATGTGGCCTTGCTGCACTGCACAAAGGTTCTTTGCCAAGTTAAGCTCAGGTTAAACTTGAAAAAAAATAAAGGCTTTTCCACAGTTACCCTGGACACTCTCTGAGATTCCAAGCGTTTTCTGCACATCTCTGCAAATTTTTGAGAGGCACATCTGAAACTGCTCATCACAATCATTTTTTTTGTTGCCACAAGTATCATAGCACCTGTCGTGGTGATTGCAGCACCTTGTCATTGAAGGGATACCGATGTCAAACTGTGAAGAAAACACACAGACACTCCACTTCAGTTAAGAAAAATATAACCTATGGACAGACTGTAACAGCTAGAAATTAAAAAACTAATGTTATGGGTTGAGATAAAGACAGTTTAATAGACGAATAAAAGAAGAAAAAAAGTCCCAAAATAAGCAGTGCAAAAAGCATTCACCACATCTCAAAGCAGAGAGGATGCCAAGCCAGTCTCTGACCAACAGCCACCTGGGAGTCACACACAGCTCTGCCACCACCCCCTTCCCACTGCTCCAGTTTTTATTGCTGAGCACCACTGCGTAGCATGGAATATCCCTTTGTTCAGTGTGGGTCTGCTGCTCCAGCTGTGTCCCCTCCCAACCTCTCACCCAACCCCAGCCTACGCTCTGGGGTGGTGGATGGGCGGAGTGCGGGAAAAAAGAGAAAGTCCCAAAACTGGGGGACAACAAGCTAACTTGTATTTTCTTCCTAGCATTAAGGAAAACGGGTTAGTGTCAGTAAGGACAGCAAGAGTCAGAGCCAAACCCTCCACTCTCACAGGGCCACAGCTGCGGTTATTCAATGCTTTCAAGACTGTGCAAACAAAATACTCAACCAAACATTCAAACCCCAAGAAATTAATCATCAACAGTGCATTTTATACTTGCAGTATTTGAAAATGTTTATGCTACGTTCGTTTACAATACTAACACTTCCCATATGTTGTTACCAGAGCATGTGTTAGGAGCTGATAAGAACGGGGACTTTGTATATGGGTGCTGTTTCAGATGTGGGTATGGAAAAAATCATTACATTGAGGAAAGCTGATGTATGAAAGACACACAAAGAAGCCCCACAATGGAAATACCTGAACTCCAAACAGAGGGGATCCACACCCATTTGGTGGCGATGGTTTATATCCATAGCGAGGAACAGGCCTTGATCCTGAAAAAGGTAATTTATCATGTCTCAAATAGATTTTTTTGCACAGGATTTTAGTAGTTTTAAAATTCACCACAGACATTTGTTTGGCTCAAGATAGTATCCGTTATAGTTTTAACTTAAAATATAATTAGGCACGTGCATATCAGCAATTCTTTCCAAATTTCAACTTAGGGGTACTAAGTAATTTTTTTTTTAGAAAGGGGGACAAGACACCTGAGCAAGTGTCAATGTTTGCTTCCCAAGTTAAAAAAAAAAATGGAATTACTAAAATCAGTGTGTTGGTTACATATGCAATATATAGGAGTATATTAACAGAGTACTTTCATGTAAATTCATTAATACCTCTATACTATATATGCAATCAACAGTAGTTCTGATTTTTTTATCTTAACTGGAATGAAATATCATTTTTATTTCTTCAGCTGTAACATTAATAGAACTTAAATTAGTAGAGACTGCTAAAGTCACATCTCCCTGAACACTCGCTAGTGCAGCAAGCCAAGGAATTCTGCATCCCAAATTAAGGAAAACCGTGCAGCTAATTTGAAAAATGGCCCTCCAGTTCATTTCAGTATTGGAAACAAATGAGTCCACAATTAATAGTAATGGAGAATTAAAAAACCCCACATTTGAAAGATGCATATTCTAGTACAGAGTGTAAATGTCACAGTGTCCTGGCCACTCTCGTGAAGCCAAGCCAGGGTGTCACAATCAGACTCACTTCCTGACTTAACAAATAATCCAACACAGTAAACTGGGCGTGATGTGATTCCACCACGACAGGTTATGTGAGCCTCCCATTCTGGAGTCCTCTTGAAGCGCCAGTGAAAAGCCTGGAAAGAAATCCCCTTTCTGGAGCATTGCCTGCCTGGCACCCGGGATGGGCACGGCAGGGGAGGTGATCAGAGCATGGGCCAGGTTGGGAGGCACCACAGTGAGTCATCTGGTCCAAACGCCCCGCTCAAGCAGGGTTCTCCTAATAATAATAGTCTAATATAATAATGATGATGATCATAATAATAACCATCATCATCCCTCAGGTCATGCCACTTGAGTTGCCTCAATTATTGTTCAGGTAAACCAGGCAGCCAAAACGCAGGGAAGAAGCACCAATGTCCTCTGCTGGTCGCAGCAGGATTTACGAATAGCAGGATGCGTTCCTTCCACTGGCAAACGCGGCTGCCATTAAAACCTGTTATTCAAGCGTGACTTTGGAACAACGTATTCCACAGCTCAGATTTAAGCTTTTCTGTCCCAAACCGAAATGCTCAGGAGCGCCCGTGAATAACCAGCTGGGAGGGAGCAATTCTTCCCACTCCAGGGTTCTTCCCTGTACACACCAGCTACATATTTAACAGCAATAAGCCTTTCTCCAAGACAAACGTCTCGGAAACGTTTAAAATGAGCTGTTTAAAAGTCACGTCAGGAGAACTGCTTACGTGTATGCATGCTCCGTACACGTTAGAGACATATTTAAGCACACACACACGTACAAGAGCTTGCTTGCCGAGGCTCACACGCGTATTTATAGATATGTACGGCGCTCGGACCTCGATAGCGAGGTTTGCCCCGGGAGCGGCGCTGGGCCGCGGCGGGAGCGCAGCCGCGGCCGCCCTGCCCGGGACAAGGGTCGCGCCGCCAGCCCCGCTCACCGTCGCCGCACTTGTACTGGCAGAGCCCGTCCTCGCCGCCCAGCAGGTCGAGGGCGGCGTTCAGGTACATGTCGATCTTGTGCACGCCATTGCGGATCGTCTTCAGCGTCATCCGCCAGTCCGGGGTCTGCGGCGCCTCCTGGCCCCGCGCCGGCCGCCAGGCGCAGGCCGCGACCACCAGCACCAGCAGCGGGGGCAGCAGCGACAGCCGGGCACGGGCCATGCCCGCTAAGCAGCCTCCTCCGTCTCCTCCGCCGCCCGCCCGGCCCGGCCCGCTGCC
>VYZQ01000796.1:1381-96381 GCA_013400655.1 Mystacornis crossleyi
TTCAGGAAAAAAAAAAAAAAAAAAAAAAAAAAAAAAAAAAGAAGGGCTTGTATCACAAAGCAAAAGGAACATTTTTCATCAGCACAATGAAATATTTATTAATAGCAGACAGTAAATAATCTAGTAGAGACTTGTTCACCAGAGTGCAGATTTTAGTGGGAGTCTCTGAGAACCAAAGCCCATTTAATTGTAATGAATAATAGCACAGATTTCCTATATTTGGGCTCCTATTTTGCAAAAAGCGTTAGCAAGTAAACATGGATATTCCCAAACTGTGAATATTTAGTTAAGTTTTATTCTAATGTTTCTTGTTCTGAATATTACTCTATGAATTATTCAATTGCAACCAATTTTCATGAGGGTGAACTTTTTTGTTTGAAAAAATGGTACTTTCTTCCACCTGAAGCTAAATCCACTACACATGGAGACAACTAGAGGCAATATATTCTTGAAAAGGAACGTAAAATCTGAGCCAAAGTATATATCGGATGAAAACCAGAAATGCTACTTTCATTCGAGTGTCATACACCCATAATGGATTCGGCCAAATTAAGATTTTTACCAAATGTTTTACTAGTACTAAAAGTTCATGAGTAGAAATTGATTTAGTGGAGAACACGCTATTGACTGAGCATTTTCACTTTATTTACACCTCATGTCTCTGACGAGAAATAAGCAAAAAACCCCATATCCCAAATGCAGAGTGTATGGGACAGAGAAAGGGGGTTTGGAGGGGAGAAACTAAGAGCTCTCTCTCCACACATGGGTCACTTTACTGGGATGGGAAGCCCATCCCAAAGTTCTTCATGGCACCAAGTTGCCCATCAACACCGGGTGGTGGAGGTGAGGCAAGAACACTTGTGCAGGTGGAAAGCTGTGCCCTGCACTAAAACACCAACTTTCCCTCACTGCACTTGCTTAAAACTCTCCCACTCTTTCTTTCCCTTGAGTCTGGACACTGCTGGGGGCAGCAAGTCCTTCCTGTACTTTTTTATGAGGCCCCCAAAAAATGATCAGGACCTCACGAGAGCTTCATCTGTGCTCATCTGCTCTGTGGAGATGAGGGGTGGTCAGTAGCAGCAGCAAAATTAGCAAAGAGACAGAGAGAGAGGAGACCTCCAGCAGCTGAATTCTCTGAGGGGAACAGAGGGGATACTTTTAAACTTACATAAAAAAGATCATCTACAGTAAGCATTAAACGATGGTCACAACAGAGGTGTAGAAGTATAGAGGAACAATTAGCATCAACACCATCTCACGAAGTGAGAGTCAGCTACTCACACTCTTACTCCCAGAACTATTCCTACAATGCTCACACAGGCACAGTGGAAATACTGTTTATTCCTGTAGAAAATGTTTTTCTAATACTGAGCCTACATAGAGAAGGGAGAAAAAGATAACACGTGCCTATAGCTGCAGTTTCCCCATGCCAGAATTACTGCTCAGCCTGTGGGCAAGTACTGATGCTGCCAAGTGGTCAAGCCCTTGCTGCTGTTCACACGGTAGTGTGTGTGGCGGGGCTGTAGTGCTTTGTGATTTATTTTTTTTTCCAAAAATGACACTGTTTGACAAGTACCAAGTGATGGTGGCAAAGCTGTTTAACCACTCTACTGCTGGGTTGTGCTGGAAGCGGAAGGTTCACCAGACTTACAGGTACCTTACAATTGCCATGTCTATTTTAATGCGCCGTACACAAAGCTGCAAATCAGCCTGACAGCATGGAGAAGCCTCTGATTAGACAGCAAACTTCACTTTCTGTCCTTTTTAAGAGTAACATTTTCAATTCTCGCACATGTGCATGCTCATTTGAAAAGCATCTGACTAGTTCTGGCATCAGATCTGGACACCTTAATGTGTGCATCTTCCTCACAGTCTCACAGCACTGAATAACACATGAAGTTACATTTGTCTAGAGGTCTGCTCAGTTCAGCCTGGGCGGGTAAAGAGGCAGATATTTATTTACACTGCAGCCACGGGGGTGAGATCCTGACTGCAAGCTGAGTCACAGGTTTCAGTGCAAGTCCTCGGAGAGCACGGCACTGCTGATCGAGGGCGATGCCGGACCTTGCCTTGGAGCCCTGTAGAGGTCAGCATGGCTGGGGGCAGCCAGAAGAGCTGCCCTTTGCTAGCGCTTCTCACCGGCTGTCTGTGCAGCAGTTGTATTTAGAACAATAAATCACAATGCATGTGTGATGTTTGTTAGCAAATACCAACTTTCAGTAGCAAGTGCTAGTGATAAGCACAAATTCATTTGACAAACCATGTCCCGTCATAGAAAAAAAACCCAAAACCTTCCTGCAGAGGAAAACCATCCTTTAATGCTAAATAGCTTAGGGTTAGGCCTGAATACCCTTCTCTCTTCCTAATAGTGATATACTCTGCAAGAGATTATGGGAGTAAAGTGATAGCTAGGTTATTCCTAGAGCACAGAATAGATTTTGAATGGAAAATCCCAGCACTTTCTCGTATAAACAAGCACAAAATGCATTTATAGGATAGGTTTGGGTGTTTTCAGCTTGCAAAAGGGTTTAAAATTTTTTTCCTTGCCACATGAACTGCCAACTAAACTGAGAAACAGAAATCCTAAATAAAAGTTTGAAAGCAACCACCAACTGTTTAGAAACTGAAAAAGAAACTCTACTAGGAAATCAGTCCTTTTAAGAGAGTGTTCCAGTAAGATGTCGGGGATAGGTCACTCGGTGGTCTCACTGGAATAACCATGCTTTAGGTTTTCAGAGTGAAATAGCTGAGGTTGGGCAGCCGCAAGGGTTAGTACAGGGCTCAGATTTTAACACAAAGGGTAATCTGGTCTGGTGCAGTCTGGTCACTGCTGCAGTGCATCTGAAGGTTAGGTTTTATGTTTATTAGCATCATCCAGATGGCATTTTATGTCCTTAATAACTTTGTCCCTGACTAAGCCATGAACCCACTGTTTGACAAACACTGTAGGAAATACCCATCAGCAGAAAAGCCATTTTGTAACAAGGGGTAGAGCCAGTACATTTAAGATGCCTACAATTTACTTCTGTGTACCTGTCACCTTTTGGTGTGTAAACTTAACATCGGGAAGGGCTTTAAGCAGCTGTCCTTAAGCTGAGGGGTCTGGACAAAGGAGTTCAGTACCCTTGCAGATGCCTGAGAGCCCTGCAGCTCCTCCCCGTGCACTGCTGAGCAGCATGGACACCTCCTTGTCTGCTCACACCCTGGCCCACTAGCAGAAATATCTCCAACGTGTTGTCCTAAACACTGGATACCTAGTAGAACATCCAGGATTTACTGCATTTTGGTGAAAATTAGCCCCACTTCTAATTAGCAGGACTTGTGACTCTGTGGGCAAAACTATTTTAGTCTCTAATAGTTAAAACAAAAGGAACATTGACATTTCTTTTAGCAAGACTGTCCTGGCCCCATAGGACATCTCAGCAACCCAGGACTTTCTTTCAGCACCTGGGTGGCACAAGTTTTTCCACTTTTACTGAATAAAAGTGTTAAAATAAACTGAAAAAATGTTTGATTTCTTCCTGGGTCCAAAACACGTGGGCAAGGCATTTCTCCCAGTTTACAGAGAGCAAAGCCCTGAGTGCAACTTGCAGCTCGCAGCAGGAGCTGGGGTGGGCAGGGCAGCCCACTGAGCGCAGCCCCTGCACGGCTCCCTCTCTGTGCCAGCCTTGGCACATCTGTGGTGGCTTGTACAGCCCTGGGATTCCCTAGCCAGCCATCCTTGTGTGCAAATGCCTCTGTGACTCTTCAAACCCGAGCTGTGGCCAGCGAGCGCGTACCGATCAAACAGATGGGCTAAAGGAGAATGAGTTTACACAGTCCAAGAGATGCTGCATACTTGTCCTGCTGGTTTACTGAACTAATTTAGGTGAAATTGGTTCAGCCTCACGATTCAGACAAGACCAGAATGAATGTTAGCAGCACTTTTGGTGTTTCATGACACAATTTACTTCAAATTAAAGCAACTGGAAAAAACCTTGTGCTCAGGGAAGTATGTATGTATCGCTGTTGAAGCAGACACTGGCAGTAGTGACATCAGCATGTTTTTTTAAGCATACGTTTGTCTTTTGCAGGGATATTTTGAGACCCTAAAAATGTCACTACAGAACTGTCCCAGTTTTTGATTTTGAAAATGTCACCTGTGTCATCATTGGAACTGGGCTGTTATTTCCAGAACTAACCATTTGGGGAACAGTTTACGTGAAACTGAAACCTTAGCACCAGCTCTGCAGCAAAAGAGAGAAGGCAAAAGTGCTGGCAATCACACTGGCGCTGGAGTCATCCAGGAATTGGCTGGCTTACCTCAGGCCAGCCTTTCACTTGCCAGAATTCAGAACTCACATTTCTTTTCAAATTTGCTATTTTCTTTAGGCATTCATTTTGAACGTGACCAGCTGTTCTCAGAACAGAGATCTGGAGCCATATTCTATATTTTTAGAGCAGGCATCTTTCCTGTTAAACAGAAAGATGAAAAAACTCCAAATTAGAATATGGTTCGGAGGAACAGAAGAAAATTCACAAGTGCAAAGCTGCTGCTGTTCACCCAAAAGGCTTGCGACAAAGATGTAGAGCGACTTTTCCTGATAACTCACAGTGGTTTACCTGAAATGGGAGCAGGAAAGAAAAACAAGGCAACCATACAACACACAGGTAACTCATGGGAAGCCCCAGCATTTGGTGTCCTGATCTGCTAAAGATACCAAAAGGGTATCAAAAGATACCAAAAGGGATCCTGGTAGAAGATCCTTCTCATCCCTTGGACCTGCATCAACACTGACACAATTGTCTCAGGGGCTAGATCAAGAATCTCACCAAGCTGCAGACTCACATGGCCAAAAAAATCTGGTTCTGACAGAGCGAGCCACTGGGCTGCTCCCCAGCGTGCATACTGGTGCTCTCACAGTAACTAGGACTGGGAAGGCCCTACTGGGATGGACAGTAGGACTGGCACTCTTGGCAGCAAGTGACAGTAAGTGTATCGCACGGGTAAGGTTCCCACACATTTCCAGTAGCACTGGAAACAGCAGAGCCGGAGCTCACGGGGCTGTGGGCTGTGAGCTGATAGCCAAGGGCTGCAGGTACCTGGGCCACGCAGCTCGACATCTCCAGGCACGCTCACCTTCTAGAGCTGCTAACAGGCGTATTCATGGTGTTCATGCCACATCCTTTCCATCTGTCAAAACTCACAGTCTTTCTGCTCTAAGCAACCACATATATTCCTAAAACTTGCCGGAATTTAGTCATCCCTGAGGCCTTTACTGCTTCAACCAATTTGGTTGAAGGACAACCGACAGTTTCCAATGCCTTTGAATCTGATAAAAAAGGCACATAACAATATTACCAGACAATCCCATATTCTTAACAAATAATCCAACAGAAGAACTGAAACAACACCAAAAAAAGAAAAAACAACTTCAAGCTAAACGGAAATGTATTTGAAGACCATGCCTGGGGCACTGTCTCCAAAATGCTTTTGTCTTTGGTGGTCACTTCCCACAAGAGGTCCCCAGCCCCTTTTGAGCAATTTTTAAGGAAATTTGGGGAAAAAGATCCACATCAAATCCCCAAATAGTGAAATATTAGCTCATTCCTGTAACCAATTTTCAAAATATCATCTATAATTGCTCATGTTGTTCCTCACCAAGTTAATTCTCACCAAATTAACAAAAATTTTTAAATGTTACATTTTTATAAAACCCTGTGTTCATCAGGTTATTACTACTGGCCAATATTACGTATTTCTGTTTTAGAGGAAGGCTTTGGTTTTTTCCACATGGCCACATTTCTGAAACTAATTGCTTAAACTTATTGCAAGGTTAAGTCAAAAAGTTTCACTCATCCACTCTCTGCTCTCAGGATATATAAATCCAGATTAAATGCTCTGTGGGAGAATTTACCCCTATTTAAATTATTAACTGAGGGAATTAATCCCTCCTTGGTGGAGGTAAGACCCTTCCCTGTTCTGCTCCAGAGTGAATTGCATCATCAGGGCAACTCAGAGGAGATTCTTTAAAAGGACCCCGCTCCGCTCCCTTCTCGCCAGCCCTTGGCCAGCAGCATGAGAGGGTCACTGCCAGCACTCAGACAACCTGTCCCATCTCCCACTTGAATCCAAGGGCCCCTGTAAACACAGTGTGTAAAATCCCAAGAATTCAAAGAAGAACTCCTTCAAAGACACTTTTCTTTAAGAAGAAAGAACTCCAAAACTTCAAGGCTGTATTTCAAGAAGAGAGTGCCACGTGTTTTCCCAAACTCCTCCAACCCTTGGGTTGTAGAAGAACATTTGAGATGAAGGTAAAAGGTCTCTCATGCGAGTGGATCCCAATTGTTTGCCTGTGTGATTCCGAAGAGATGGCCACTTGGAACACTGAGGGAGTTTCACTCAACATACACTACTCTCAGTCCCAAAGGAAAATGGGTTCCAGTGAGTAATCCTGTGATCACACAGTACAGTTACTTTTCGTTTGTAATTTTAGAGATGAAAGGGTATGAAACACCCTTGCCTTGTTATTAACCAGTGCCTTGTTATTCCTTTTCTCTTGAATTCAGTCAGTGCCATTCGTAGAAAAGCCATTTCTCCCCAGGAACCTTTTCTTTTCAGATTGCCTTTATCCCTGCTTCCCAGCAATTTCTGTTTTCAGAGTAATGAAGACCAGTGCTGTTCTCTTCTACACCATTTCACTACATTTACATTTTTTAAAATAATTGATCATATCTCTGTAATTTTATACTTCTATTCTAAAACATAGGATGCATACAGTCGTTACTCAGCATGGCCAGTGAATTATGGCTTATTTGGGATTTTAAGTACAAAGATTATAAAAGTGTTGGTTAAAGTGCTGCCAAGTGAACTAAATTTAGTATTCATGGTATCTGGCTAAATATATGTTTTTTAAGTAATAAGAAGGAGTTGTTATTGAAACTGCAATCATCTTTCACAATAAATACTGTTTTACTTGAAGGTTCCTATACAATAAAGTTATATCAGTACTTGGGTATGGTATATTTGTAATTAACACAAATATAGAGAAAACATACTAATGTTTCTTAAACTGCCTTTCTTTTGTTTATGCTAATGCAAAGGATAATTTGGTGTGCCACGCACATCGAGGACTGATAAAGGCATGGCTGAGTATTACACAAAGATGTCTACTCAGAAGTTACAAGCTTGGAAAGGAGCACTGTTAAGCAGGAGCATTACCAAGAGTAATCAATGCATTAAAGAGGAGTTATGGCTCACAGACTGTTAATAAGAAAACGTTTGGGGGCTGAATGATGATGGTATTGTTTAGACTGAGACTTCCTAGGTATGTTCAAAACCACATACAAATACAGCCCAGGTGAGCACTCCCGGGTGAGATGTGCTGAACTCATCCAAACTTTTCCAGGATGAAAGTTCTGCAAAATTAGCAACTTCAGACACAGGGACTCAGATGGAAAGATAAGCTTTATCATGAGATCTGAAAGCATGGTTTACAAGCATTTAAAAATCAAGACTTTGTTTCTCTCTGCTGCAACTAAAGGCAATTGAAAAAACAACATCTTTTTACTTTTAAATATGTATACACACATTTAAATTATATACATAAATATAAAATATATCTATTTAAATATATACTTCTTTCCTAAGCAGATCACAGCGACAAAGTACGTACAGTACATGCAGTATCAGGAATGCAAAAGAAAAATTAAATGGGGTCCATTTATATGGGGGGGGAATATTGAACAGAGCTTGAGATTGAGAGATTAAGCTGTCTTTTTTCTCTTGTGTACAAAAACGTTCCAGCTGTGGTTTCTGCCACCAAAAGTGGAATTTCACTTTTATACAGAATTCTGCAAATTGCACTCACATATTTTACTGAAATTGTGTCACTCATCCTGATGTGATCAATGAGGTATTAAACACATGAATAACTAAAGGTTTGAGAGCCTACATGTCTATTTACTGTAGCACCTTCTGTGTCCTTAGGGTTTACGAGACCCTATCCTGTTCTTGCACAGCAGGGGAATTGATTTCCTCATGACATGTCATCACTCTTTTGGGGAGATGCATTGCATGCATGCTCACAATCTAAAAGATTTGAAGGAACAAGTCTTCTGGTGAAAGCAATCTAAGATGTCCTGCTGTCACCACCAGAGTACCCCTTCAGACCCCCAAATACAGCTGGCATTCCCAGAGAAGCATGGCACAGCTGTCCCCACACAGAGGACTGGTACCCCTTGTCGTGGGCACAGCTGGCGTGGGACTGTGCAGCGACAGCAGCCTTGTCTGCCTGCCGTGGCTCTGGCAGAGGTGCCACAGGACATGGTGAGGAGGAGAGAGCCCTGCTGCCCATGCAGGTGCAGGCAGGCCAGGGACAGAGGGAGCGAGGGAGGAACCACAGGTTTGTCCTTCATCCCTGACTGCCCCATGGCTGAAGCACGTGAAAACATCAAACCCAAAAGCGTCAGCGCAGTGCCTGACATTTCAGACGTACAGGCCTGTGAGAAACTCTCTGATCAGCTGCATCCTGGAGCCTTCAGTCCTGGGCGCCTCTCAGTGAGGTGGTTTGTGAACAGGGGATGAGGCACATCTGGCACATCAAGTCTTGCCTGCCCAAGGGTGGGCTGATGAAGGCCACGTCTTGGGGCCACGTCCCTTCCCATGCCACACTCCCTCTCCTTTCCTGCACCTCCTTCGAAGTGCTGCAGAGCCACCTGACATTGCCTGACACCCACCCAAAGCCAGATGGTCCCTTCTACTCACCAGGCTCCGACTGAACCTCCTTTGGGATGCTGCCCCAGCTGAGGAGCAGAGCTGGTGGGGACGGCCAGCAGAGCCTCCCTAAAACCCACACGTGAGTCCTGGACAGCTGTTGGTTGCAGTTCAGCATCACAGTCCAGCTGGTCCAGCTGCCTCAGTCAACAAGATTTCTCACTGGAAAAAGGTGATTTTTAGAACTTGAAACTTTTTCATGTGAAAATGGCAGTTTTGACAAAGGCCTTTCATTCTGTGATAGAGATAATCAAAATGAAAAATCTCATCTTGAATCAAAATGTAAAGAAATTGAAAACTGAAACAGTTACACTTTCTGTTTTGACATTTCCCATTCAAAACTCCTCAGAATCCTTTCCCCGCTGTGTGAAAATGTTCCTTTTCTGATTTTTTTTTTTAATTTGTTTCACTGGAGAAAAAGAATTTGGAAATGGTGACATTTCTTGCATGAGATATTTCAAGCTTTATCTGGAGAAGTTGTGCCTACAAGTACACTGAATTCCTTGCACCCCACCCAACAAGTATTTTAGAAGACTTGTTGGAGAATATCAAATTTAAAGAACAACATCCCAATATTAAAAGCAAGGTTAAAAAGTTGTATTTTTCTCTTTGAATCCAAACACTTTTCTGGGATTTCAAATATTAAAAGGTAACCAGATTTTAAACTAATTTCACAGCAGAAATCCTTCCACAGAAAATGATAGACCAGCTGATGCAACTGGCAAAATTCACACTTCTAATTAAAATGATTAAACACAAGAGACCCCATTGCCTGTTTTATGTATAAAACAACAACAAAGTAGGGATTTATGAAAGAAATATCGTGTTTCTGTGTATCTTAAAGGAAAATATGATAACTGAATTTAAATTGAGGATTTTTTATGTGAGCTGTTGATACTCTTTCTCTAAACTACTACTGCAAATCTGAGACTAATCCCACTGTTCAAATTTTATACCATCGAAGGCAGTCTGCTGTTAGACGTTTCTTCTACAAAATCTATCTATATATATCCACTGGAAGTGTGTCGTACTTTCAGTGATATTCTAGCAGTAAATACAGCATGAAATGAGTATTTTCCTCAATGGTCAAAGGTATTCCTATTGCAAAACAAATCTCCTTTGAAATATTACATATTTATAGTGTGCTCCTTTACAATGAGTGTTATCCAACAATATTATGTCGTATTTTATAATGCAGAACAGCTCTGGAATGAGTAAACAGCGTTCATGAGGAGATCAAGAGCAATATATGTTTTGGTAGTATTAAATGTACTTATAATTTATACTTAGGTTCCCAGCAAAAAATTATACCATATTCTGTCTATACATCTAACTCTTAATAAGCTCAGTATAGATGTCTTATTCATTTCCTGGGAAGCAATGCTCTTTACCAGAGTTATTTGTAAATGCAGTTAAATTAACATCTTCAACTGCTTTTACTCCACAATCATGAAAATAACTACATCCAGAATCATTTCACTTTAAAAAAAAAAGTCATTTTAGTCTAAAGTTTGGCAAAAAAATAAACTGAAATGCTTAGAAATTTACATTTTTGTCACTCCATAAATCAAAACTTACTTTACATATTAGAACAATTTTTGTGAGAATTTTGGATCTGAGCTGATAACCTTTTGCCAAGTTTTAACGAAATGCAAATTGAAACATCTGAGATATTAAACAGACAATCGAGGTTTATGGTTACATCATAAGATTATTGCCCAGTAACACTGCATACTATGGCCCTGAAACACTCACAGGCTTTATGTATGCAAGCAACCCTTGTGAACACAAATATAAGTGCTAATATAACCTCATGGCATCGAGAACACAATGTTGTATCAGCAATTGACATGCAAACTGTTTTGCTAAGGGAACATTCCTCCAAAAGATGTAGGAGGGTGTATGTGTAGAAAAGGGCAGCGAACGATGGCAGAAGCTTAATTATAGAACCACTAATGGCAGGAGGAGAACACAGCGCTGAGGAGAGCCAGCAGCGTTAGCTCGGAGTGGCCAGAGAGGGCACAGGCCTGGCTCCGGCCTGTGCAGCCTGGCATGGGTCCACTGGAGTCACAGCACGCAGATTTTTACCAGATCAGGATCTGACCTGTACCTGTAGCGGCTGTGTAAAGCAAAAAAAAGCCCACTGGCTGACAAAGAATGAAGACTAGGTCCCCTCCCTGCAGGTCACCAAGGAGCATCCTGGCACTAATGTCTTCTCCTTCAGAAGCCCATGCTGTAGATGCACACCATAATGCAGACCTTATGTAGTGCTGAGGGAAGTGTTAATTAATATCTTTAATTCTTAGATACTGTGGCAAGGTAAGAATAAGTGGCTTGCTGGACATAAGATCTTTCCAGACACCGCACGTAGATTCAATTACATCCATTGCCCACACCCACACATCACAGAGGCAATACTGATATGTTCCTTCTCAGTCTGGAATTGACCTTCACAATAGACTCCAGGAAGAGCTAAGCATGCAAACTTTAATGCATTTGTGGCTCGTATTAATTCATCCCTGGCCTCTGTGAAAACTACTGATAAATTTCTGACAAAGGAGAAATGGTTAATGTAAATGGAACGTTGTTAATAATGAAGGGTACGCAATGCTCAAACAGTAAGAAAGGTCAGATTTGAAGAGAAGGGATTCATCTGGTGCTCAGAGATACACTGATACGAACCACAGGTCCCCAGAGGGAACGACTGGAGCGGGGCCATCAGGTGAGGCTGGCATCAGTTTCATAAACAGGGTGAGGTTCCTGCTCCCTTGGTGTTCAAAGCAGAGGAGGCAACAGCAAGTCCTTGCAGGGGTTCAGAGTACATTTACAAGAGGGGTGCCAACTGCTAAAAAAATACATGCACTACAAACAGTTCACTGTGGGGTTATTAACCAGTGGATGCCCCCAAAGTCTCATTGTTCAGCTCTTCTAACCAAATAGATTGAGGCTAAATTGTAGGCTAAGCTTTCCTCTGGTAAAATAATGTTCCCACTCAAATTTCGCTGTTCTAATTGCAGAAGCTAGAAATAAAAATACTTTCATTCAAATAGCTAGCATTCAGAATGCTTTCAGCTGGACTTTGCCTCCCAAAAGAAGCAAAGACACATGAAGGATGTTCTGTATTACCGTTTTTATTGGCATTATGGGCCAGGACGGCATAGGTGCTGTCCCACCACAAAACGAAGATGTCTATCCCTACTTCAAATCATGATATTTTATTACAACAGTTTACAGTCCTTATTTAATTATCTCAGCATGTACTGCATGGAGTCTGCAGTGGAATCAATTCATTTCTAGCAAGTATTGGGCCAAATTGTGCTTTTGCTCCCTGGAGAGGGGGTGGGGGTAAAATATACAGAACAGCTGGGGCCACCCAGTAGTTCAGCGAGGCACTCTGACAGCAGCAATGGCAGATACAAGCAGAAAACATCTTTAAAGAGCCCTCAATTCTTCAGCAAAGCCATAATTATATTCTGAACATTTTTCCCATAATAATTTTCATCCAAAAATTTGCCAAAAAAATTCATCGTGAAAGGCGTAGAAATCTACATTTTTGACACTCCATAAATCAAAAGCTTATTTTACATAGCAGAACAAAATTGCTGTATATTTTACCTCAACCGTACTGTCTTTTAGCATTACCTGCTGTATTTCCAGACTTAAGGATTTTTACATACCCTTCCACTGCTCCTCCTCAGACTTTTTTTAACATTCACCACCCTCTTCATTAAAACATGTAATTTCTCAAAATCTACTCCCTTGAAGCACAATATGGCCCTGGGGCTGAACCAGCTCGGGTTCTGCTGTGATGCTGTAAGGCAACCCGGGATACTCACCCACTGCTTCCTGTCCCTCCAGGTTCCCGCTGAGCTATTCCCAGGTTAACAATGCTCCCTTGTTGAGCCAAAAGTGCACCAAACCTTTTACAAACGCACCCAAGGTGCAAATGAGTGCAAAGTTAACTTCCAGCGTTGCCACTTCATCCTGGAGGGCAGAAAGGCTTCCACTTTCATTTAGGGGAGGATTCATTTAGGAGCATTCATTCCAAGAAGAGGGGTGAGGAAGCCCTCATTTTGTGTTAGTACCTAAAAAATGTTTGTTTTTCAGTTTTAACTCTGGTTTCTTTTTTTTTTTTTTTAATCAGAATGAGTCACCTTTTTATTTGATGAACTGGATCATATATTCATCTAGTCAAACCACAACCAAACCAAACCAAAATACAAGTAAATCTGAGAATAATAGTGACTTTCAGACATGATCAAGTTGGGTTTGATTTCTGTTATTTATCAAGAGTTAAAAACCTTTTTTGCCTTCACCAGTCCCCTGAGCCATTAACATTCACATTGCACCACATTCTTGTAAGATTATGGGAATTTTCAGTTTAGAAAATCCAAAGCTATCTGTAGCTGAGCATATTTAGTTGCATTTTACAGTTCTATTTTAAAATAATACCACTACATCTGATACCCCATAGTTGTCTGTGACAAATGTAATATGCAAACATCTTCCATTGCATAAATGGCATGGGCATGGAAATAACAACACTCTGAACATCTAATGCCCATTGTCTGGAGAGCAGTCTTAATGTTGCTGAGTTAATGAGTGAAATGAGCATTGTGGTCTCAGTGTCACATAAATAATGGTTTCCATTACAAAAAAAATTATGCCACCACACCCTGGCCATCTCAAAAAGCAAAGCTCTAGAGGTTTTCCCACAGACAAATACACAAACCAGTGCTGAATTTCTCCCCTTTCCTCCTCTTTGAGGCAGCTAGTTTAGTGGCCTCTTTCTTTTTGTAACCTATTTTTGTGACAAAACGCAGCTAAAACATTATGTGGTTTTTCTATGAACAGGAGTAAAATGCAGTCACTGTAGACCAGACTCTTCCCTGGTGCGAAGGTCATCCACCCAAGCTGCTGAGTGGCAACTCAAGCCATTCTCACAGGGATATAAATCTCTCTCCCTCTGTCTGCATCTTTTTACCCATACAAAGCAGTGATGCCCAAGTCCTCCCTGCCTAGTCCTGAGCTCTGCTGTCACACCCGTGACAGAAATGAGGAGTATGTGTGTGGAAGGGCATGCACACCAACCAAATGTTTGGATGAAATTCCATGCAGCCATGGTGCTGCTGCCAGGGACATACTAAGGACAGCTTTCAAGCAGGTTTTGGAAAGGAGACAAAGCATACACAACTGAGCTACAAACTGTAATAACAACAGCAGTCAGAGGGATATAAAAGGCTAAGTATTTCACAACTCTGGTCGGTCTAAGCACACAGCCTTTCTCCAGGTGCTGAAGCCAAGGTGGAGAGGAAAAGGAAGAGCTGACCAAACTAACCTGGGAACTCAGCCTCGCATGAAACCAGGCTCCCAAATTACCAAACAACGGGCTGTTCTCCTACTGCCACAAGCACAGAAGTAGATGTTTCTTTCCCCTCAGACTCCTAAAGAAGTGTGAAAATGACCCTGACGGTCTTTGGAAAAAGCTATCTGCAATTTGTCATGGGCTTTCTACCTGACATCTGGCAAGATGCACAGTCAACCACAGTGTTTTACAAGGATGCAGGGGATAGCCTACAAAATGGTCAATAGATACAGTTGTTTATCTGTGCTTCTGCCAATTTTCTGTAATTTCCTGGAGTGTTTTTTGTCATTCAGGATCCACAAAACAATCTAAAGAGAGTCAGGTGTTCTAATCCCACTGAAACCAAAGAGCAGGTAGGTCTCCAAATGCCTTGAGCACATCGGAAGCTATGAGTTTCTCCTGCAGCTACTCATGGCAGTTGCAGCCTGAATGGTGTTGGCTGGGGGCAGTTCTACCCTGCTGCATTGACAGTGCGCATCTCAGACCAGGATGAACTTGCACGGAACCTGAGTCACTGCTTTCATTCCATAATAAATCCATGCCTTTCGGTTGTGCTGGCACCGGTGACTCCCAGGTTTATGGAAGGCTCAGATGAAAATCAAGTAATCCATTCCATCAAAACAGGAAAAGTCCAAATAATTGAAAGTGTGCAAAAGCAGTAAACCTTTCCTTAATAGGACACTCCCCATTTTATCATGATGTTCCAGAACTACATTTGGAGCACCTGGAATTAATAGCCCTTGTTTAAACTGCAGTAGCAGATCTAGGAGCTTCGGCTGCAAGTCAAGACCCAGGTCAGTTTGCTGATGTCTGCACCAGGAAATATCACGGCAGCTTGTCCTTGCTTTGGTCTATTTACAGTGTAAGTCTTGAGTGAAAGACAGAAACAAGCCCAGAGAGAGGGGAGCACAGAAGATGATGAGTGAAGATTGGTGTTACAGTGCTGAGCTGTTCTCTTTCTTTTCATCAACTCAAACATCTGGAGTTTTTAAATGTTATTTTCTTTGTAGCTGTACAGCATACTGATCTGTAGGGTAGGATTCACTTTGTGCACATAGTTAGCTGGAGCAGTGTGATAAAGATTGTTTGAAAAGTCTTAGACAGGCAGACTCCATCAAAGCTGGCCTCCCTCTCAAAGCGAAACATAAATGCTGGGTCTTTTTTGAGGTGAGCTTATTCAGCACACAAGTTATTTGAAAAGGTTGTTCACTGAGAAATAATTTTATGACCCTGACAGTACACCTGAGAGTAGAAATATCCTATTCGCCAAAGAGAAGAATGGACTTCTGTCGTCTTCAATTTAAAGGTGAGCTTCTTTACAAAAAACAAAATGTAAAATTTTAAGGACATGGCTTATGTACTCAAAAAGAAAAACGTAATTTCTAGGTGCCATGTGTGCTGCATATTCCCTTGTTCAATACACAATTTAAAAACTCAAGTTTTTAGACAAGCATTCCTGGAAAAGTTTTGAAGACGTTAAAAGGTATTCCAACAGCAAAATGAAATCCTCTTTGTTTTGAAATAGTGTGGCTTCTTCTGCCTCATCTTCAATTTCTGCAGCTGGTTTTTGTGAGGCGGACTGATGTATCAGACTCAGATATCAGACTGATACATCAGACTGATGTATCAGCAATAAGGACTTTAAGACCCATTTTGGAACCACAGGACATCTACAGAACTCATTTAGAGTCACCTATGGCCACCCTGTGACTCCAGTCATGGTGCCAGTCATGGTGACATGACAGAAATTACACTGTTAAACACAAACAGGCAAAACCTCAAATCACCTCAATCACATTACTGCCAAAATCCTGGGTAGTGTGGCATCTGTGACATTGACTGCTATGTAAAAATGCAGCATTTCCTGAGGCAGTAGCAAACCTGTTTGGTTTAAAGGGTAGGGCAGACCCCTTGAAAAGATGGGAAGCACTTCACATTCGCCAAGTCCTGCCTGTCCCGTGGGTATGATTAGGTGGCATGATGAGTCAGGCTCTGCATACAGGTTATAAAACCATGCTGACTATGAGTCATTAGCTCTTCACTTTATTTCTGGGCACATTTAATTACTTCTTTTGCCCATGCACCCGCTTCCTGCTTTGCTAGGTTTTGGCAGCACACCTCTGGGCTGAGATACTTTTAGTGTGTCTTGAAATTGTACTGAAATGATTTTCAAGTATTTCAATTGGGCAATACTAAAACAAGTCCAGTAGAGAAGATGCAGGCTTGTGTACTACTGATTTATGCCAATCAAAAATGGATTTGTTCTTCCTAATTTCATCCCCCATGACTCTCAGAAAATTATAGAACTCCATGATCCAGTAAACACAGGCTGTAGGACAGTATCTTCATTTCAGCTGGAGCTATCAAGCACACCACCAATGCCAACACAATATTTTCACTTGGGTTTAAAACATGCGACTTTAATTCATAACATATTTTTCTGATACAAGGTCTGCTCCCAATAATGACTAAGAGATTATCAGAAACTGATAAACCTATGGAAACATGGAGGAGACAAATCATTCAAGGAACCCGATGGCTCAGTGTTTCTTCCAAACCAAGAACTGAAGATAGGAAAAGTACCAGACAAGCCAGCTGGGCAGCAGGGTCCAAGCAGGCAAAGCAGGAGCAAGATCTGCACACAAAGCATAGCTAACCTAGGAACTGCTCACTGTGGGATGCTGTGGAACTTAAATGGGTTCAGAGAGGGATCAGACAATTCTGTTGACTCATGAGACCTCTTCATTCATGAAGGCTCTGAGCAACTCCATTTTTAGCAGGAGGAATATTAGGAGAGAGGAGATTAAATCCAGCCTATTGAATAGCTCCAAATGTGAATGTTCTGGGTGTTGTGGTTTACATTTGAAGGGCCTCATGGGCTTGGTGGTTTCTCTGACCCTGCATGACAAATATCAGCACCCTTCTCTCAGCCACCATTTCGTGCCTGCTGAACTGAAGGCCTGTATGGGCCCCATTCTCAAGAGAGAAGGAGACTTAATGCTTTCAACAGCCCCTGCAGCTGGGTTGTCTCCTTCCCTCCTTTCCAGCTTCCACTCACCCTTGGGATCTTCCATCTCCTTCATCGTGTGTGCTGTGTCACATATGCCAGCTCCCAGCCTCTGGGCATCACAGCAACGCTTCTGCCTTCCCCTACCCTTCCACCATCATGTCCTCAGTTCCAGAGGACTCAGGGACAAGGATAACTTTCAAATGGGGCTTGGTAAAAAAACTGGTCCTGCAGAGGACTGCCTCGCTGGGCACTACTCCAGGCAACAGGAGGCTTGGTGTGGCAAGCAGGAGGGGCAGGAAACTGACAGTGAGGGATCACGGTGAGGAAGACGGGTTTTCCTCATGGTACCTTTCTGGAGCTTGCAGTAGCTGTCACCTGGGATTCTGGGCTTTGCATTCTGACAAACATTCTGACAGTTCAGCACTCTGCTCACTGCATCTGCCTCAGCTAATGCCAGGGTTTCATGGGAACACACAGCCTGACCTTAAACAAGTTCCACCACATATTTACCTTCTTGTTACAAAGCCCAGTCAGTAGCTTTTTCTAGACACTATACCTTTCTGAAGGCCTTTACATTACTTGAGAAGTACAATGTACAAATTAAATATTTTGGATTCACATCATAAACTGCTAGTGCTGCTAGTAAAGTCTTTTTCTCCAATCCTAGGATCTAGGTAATACAGATTGCAGAATACTGTAGTTTGTTTGTGGGCATGGAAGTTAATTTTAATGCCAGTTTTTATACCTGAGATACTGTAAATTATTATCTTCAACTTATATTGCCCATCGTAAACTTTTTTAACCTGTGAGTCATTTTCAAAATAATAAACGTAACTATTCCATAAAAATATCTCAACACAGAAGAGCCAGAAAAGTGAAGGACATGAACAGATGGCACATCAATCTTCTGCATTTATACAATTTGTTTTTTAATGCAAATAGTGTGGGTTGCCTGCTCTTGCCTTGGATATTGTTCCAAAGACGAGCACATTTTCTTATCTTTCTGGATCAATGTGACATTTGCAGTTATCATAAAGTGGGAGCCCATTTAATGATGTTAATGCTTCCTTAATGTAAAAATAAAATCACCTCCTTTATAAAAGCAAACAGATTAAAAGTCCCAAAGAGACCATTGAAATCTGTGACATTTGCAGTTACCGGTGGCTAGATGGCTTGATTATACACAGGTAAAAAATATCTTAAAAGCATTGTTTATGCCCATTAATCAGAACATTAAATAGGAATGCTGGAGTCTCCCCAGCAAGAATCAGTTTTAAAGATGTATTAATAAAAAAATGGAGGCAGCATTTCATGCAGCCTGTTTAGATTGTTCGAAAAACCCAAAAACTGCAAACAATCAGACTCACGGCCTTATGGCAGCCTGGTAAATCTTCAGACCCCAGATGTAATATGTGGTCTGCATTTTTATTTGCACATATTGGAAAGTGACTCTGCCAGCAGTCCCTGATTCATGCCTGTACCGTTCCCTCCACGGTGCCACCAAGCAAGTGGCACATCACTAATATTTCTGTTCTTGCCCCTGGGGAAAATTTGAATCTTTAATTTTTGTGCAGGCTTTTTAGAGGAAGAAAAAAACCCAAACAAAACACCATCAACTGAAACAACCTTCTCTTCTGTTCTGAATTACTGCAAAAAGAGAAATTAAAAATTATTGAAATATGTCACTTAAAACTATTCTGAGTACAATATAGCCTACAAGTCACAGACTCCCAAATTTGGCTGGGGCTACATTACATCTCTCTAGTTTTAACAGGAAAGAAGTAAGTAAATGGTATGAACAGCATAATATATTTTTCATCAAAAAATATTTTAGGGAAAAATTAGATTTTAAAAAAAACATTTTTGAATTTGTAATTGTTTGAAAGACAAAATGTGCTGACAGCTTCTGTGGAAACTTAATTTTGAGCAGAAAAACCAAAACCCAAATGACCCTTTTGAACTCCACCCATGATTTTGCTCAGGAAAAAGACCACCACTTCCCCAGGGAAAAGAAGGAAGCTCCACATGCCTTGGGAAGGCAACAGCAATTGCTCCAACAGCTCTATCCGGCTGGAGATGGCCCCGCAGCCAACTGACCCCCAAACAGTCTGTGACAAATGAACTCTAAGCATTACTGCTCTTTTAAGATTTTATAGTGGAGAAGGGGTGAATGCTATAATCAGGACAGGGTGGAGGAAATAATCTTAGAATAAGTAAGAGTAACCGGGTAATTCAGGCATTTCCCTGTGGACACTGTCCCCGACCACCTCTCAGACTTCCTTACAGACCTGCGGCTTCTTGTAACCAGCCTTTTCCCTTCGCTGCCCAAAATCCAGCCCAAAAGAGCCCAGCTGCAGGGACAAATCACAGATATGGCCATTGCTTGCCCAGTAGCACACAGGGTAGATCCTCACAGCCACTCCCTGAACAGTACCTGCAAAGCAGGTTAGAGGAACAGGTGAGGTGGTAGGAAGACAAATTTACCGAACATTTTGCAGGTAAACGCTTCTTTATTACTGTTTTAGAGACGCTGCACTCAGACACAAACAACAGGGTGTCTGTTGTCATCGGGAACAAACCCCTTTTGAAACACCCCACTAACTAGAACAGATAATGTAAAAAAGTCTTTTAATTCCCTGTCCTTCTCCTTCTGAATGAGCTGTTAAAAGACCAAGAAAAACTGTTATAGCGATACCATAAAAAGAAGAAAGCCCAAAAAAAACAAAGAGCTCTCAGCTCCAGGCGTGTCCGAGGGGCTGGCAGGGAGAGACAGCGCCCACATGGGAAAGTTCTGTCACCCCATCTGAGATATCACTTAGTGGTGGCAGCTCTCCAGAGGCAGAACGGGTCCCACCTGTTTGCAATGTGTTTAGCTATTAATATTTATATAGTAGTTCAAGTGGGTATAAAAAAAAAAAGGATGAAATTCATCAAATTTTATGTCATCTCTTGGTGGTGTAAAATAAAAACCGTTGCAGCAGGGGAAGAGGGGAATAGCTTGTTTTCTTGCCTTTCTGCAGAGCGAAATGTCTTTGCTCTCAAAATGTCTCAGCGCAAAGCAGTTGGCAATCACCTTGGTGTGATCCACACCTTGACATGCAGGCTAAATACCACGGCCACGGCCTGGCCCCAGATCACAAGGCTTTGAATAGCACCACATAAATAACGCATTTATCAGCTCTGTGGCTTGACTTACAACATCGAAAAAAAAAGAAGTGAAAAAGATTCGCATTGATGTGGAGGTACTTCTCTTAAGCTTCATTTACTGTGCTGGAAAAAAAGCTCCCCAGAACATTTCATTTCTCTAAGGTACTGATTCATGAATTGCTGTGAAAACGAGCTATGTCTAAGGGAAGGCCATCTGCCTATGCCAAGGTGAAGAAACATCCGAGGGAATGTTTCTTAACTAAGAAAACACAGGTATTCCAGACAAAATGCTGGCGCTCAATCCTTTTGAACTTGCTCTGCATTCTACCAAATGCTTCAGTATTCATTGGAACAAGAGAGGGGAGAATGACTGACCACCCAGTAATAACTTTGCCATCACTCCCCATATGTATTTGAGGTGAAAGTAAATATTATATGTATTAAGAGGATACTTTTAGCATGGGAATCATGGAAACATCCACTCTATGTGTTCTGTACCACTGACCATGGATCCCTTTCCAGGCAAGCAAGACTAAGGATGCTGCTCCAATAATTTAAGTCTTGCACATTTTACATTAGTCTGCCTGACATAATTAGGATTTAAGCCACAGAAGATGGAAAGGTTTTAATAGAAGGAAACTCCTAAAATCCTTTCATTCCAAAATAAATACCCATTTTTGGGCTGTGACCCAAGTATTCACATTTTCTTTGCATAAATGGGAAGGTTGTCTCTCCCCGGGAGGTGTGTCCTAAACAAGAAGGCGGCAAGGGAGTTAGGCATCCAAGCTGGATTTTCTGTTCAATCTTGTGAACACCATCAACATAGTTTGGTCGAGGGAGCTTGGAAAATCCCAGCATGGATGGCAGGGGTTGGACTGCTCGCCTTTCCCTGGTTATTTCTCATGCAGCCAGTACAGAATGAAGAGAAGAGTTTCCTTCTCCTTGTCGGCAGTCATCTGTAGCATCCTTTATGCTGATTTAATTCCCACACCATTCTCACCTACACAGAGAATCTGCACCCAGTTAAAGGACCTGGGTAGAAAAGCGGAGCTCTGGAGATCACAGCGCTGGGCAGTGCCTCAGCCCACGCCTGCAGCAGCGCTGCGTGTAAGCATCGGGGCATCGGAGCTTAGTGCGCGGCAGCAACAGGACCCAAATCAGTCACTGTTACACTTCTCTCTTCCCTCTCTCTCACACATGCACAAAATCCAAACCCACGCAGCTTCTTTTGCACAATATCGCACAGTCCAGAGGGGGAAAATAAGCTGAAGAAACATTAGAAAGAAGGAAATCCGAGTGACACGCAGCAATTGTAAAATGTTGAGCTGTAACCATGCCTGGAAACCTTGTGAAGGCAAGTTAAACTAGCATGTGTTTTGCTTACCTACCTCAAGTAACCAACAAGCTACATGTTAAAAAGTCACCATGAGCCCTGAATCATAATATTTAGCTCAATTGTCTCCAGCAGGTACTGCTAGTTTCCATTTAATCTTAATCCAGTCTCTCCAAGAACTTTCATTCCCATCAGCCTAATCAAAGCCTTGTTATTTGCTATCATAAATTTTCAGCATTAGATTTCATGAAATCTTTATGAAGTTCTGTACACTCTTGCACTAAATTCATTTTAACGAGCACTTGTCTCTGCCACACAGACTCATTGTATTGCAGACGTTTTGAAACCTAAGTGATTACCTTCCTTTCAGAAACAAAAACAAACACTTACCTTTGACTTCAGCTTCTATCCACTTAAGCACTTTCAGAGTGTGAAGATGTAAAAAAAAAAAAAAAATTCTATTACTCTTTTTCACACACCATTCAGCAAAAACTTTTAAAGAGCAGGCTTTTTTAAAATTTTACCCTTCTTGAAGTCCTCTTGTTGGGAGAGGGTCTAAGTAAATTTCTATGTGTGTGTAAGTAGTGGAGCACCTTGCTCTGGAAGCAGGGAGGATGGGAGCATAGAGAAAAGTCAATCTGCCATTGTAGTGCTGCAGCAACACCCAAGATGCAGGATTAGTCTGCGTGGAAATCCACTAGCAAGTTAGCCAGCATGGTGACTGGACTACTGAAGGAAACCTTTTACCTGCCTTGTCCAACCATGAGCTCCAAATTCACCAAAACGTTGATTGATACAAGGAGAAAGTAATTTAACTTTCTCACTCCTATCTGAAGAGGTGCTCCCCTTTGGAACCCTTGAGAGAAACCATCTTATTTAAAACAAAAGGGTGAGGTGAAGAGGTGCTCCCCGTGGGGGAGGTGGGCATGAGTGGATGCGTGGGGCACGGGGTTTCTCCCTGTTCCCTTGGTCACGTGTACCCAAATCCTGTCCCCTGTTGGTCACTTTGAATGTAGCCCGTGGGAGTTCTGTACTTAGGGCGGTGTCCACGGGACTCCCAGGGAGTTGTTCTAGAGCTGTTCTAGGGGCAGTCGCTGTCGGAGTCCCTGCCGGGCTCCGGCCATGAGCGGCCAGGGGGAATAAAATCTGAAACCATCTATCAAATATCGTCTCCTTGATTCTTCCACGGGCCAAGGCTGTCTCCCAGGGAAGGTTGCAGCGACCCCACTGCAACACCTATCCTTAATGGTATTTTTAGTTGGTAAGTATGTCTGGATGAAGGTGCAGGTGACTGAAAGACTCATCTCTTCAGGCTTTTGACTTAACCCAAGCTTATAAAAAACTAGAAGAGTCACAGAAAGCCTATTTTCTTTTAAGGCTCCTACCCAGAATTCAGGGGTGCGTGGGAGCACAGCACTATTAGCTGATTTTAGTTACACTGACTCTTCTCAGCAAGCTTGTGTCACTGAAAAAGATGCTCTCTGGGTAAGGTAGTCTTCAACGAAAGTTTTCTGTAAAGAAATATGCAAGTTTAAAAGAGACAACTCCATGAAAGCACGGATTCCAGTCGTTCTGCATTTCAGACACTGTGTACAAACTCCAGGGTACTCAGATGGAGGAAGGGGTTGGCTTGCTCCTCTACAAATGCACCTCGGATGATTTCCTGAGGTCAAAGATCTGCAGCAGACCAAGACAGACACCATCCCTCCTCCTTCCAATGCTTGGAGTCCAGTGGGATATCTAAAAGGAAAATATGAGCCTGAGGAAGTCTCCAAACTTGAGGCTCCAAACTCCAAAAGTGAAGGCAGCAGCCAGTCTCATTCTTTTCTCCTTCCTGCATGCCCTCACGATTGGGGAACCAAGTATGTTTCTTTGGCTTTGACCCTAAAGGGGAAAAATATCCCTAATTTTGTCATCTGCACGTATTAATTAATAGCCCTTCCTATCTTCAGGTTTCAGTTTTTTTACTTCCCTGTATCCCTTGCATTTTGACTTTGGATCAAATCTAGAGCAAGAGGACCCACTTCTGGTAAATGGATGACAAAATTCCTCCCTGGATCTGTCAGGACAATTTGACTGAGAACACACTGTTGCTACTGGCAAGTCAAGAGCTGAGTGCCACTTTGATTTACCCCAGCTCTAAAGTACAAATTCCCAGCTGAAATGCAGACAAAGCTTTCACATGCCTCTTAATTTAGTCTTAGCTTGTAACTTGTCCCTGTCAGAGAGATCAAGGAGACTGACTCCTGTTGGCATGTTTATCAGAGAAAAGGAACAAACTTTACCTCCGTGGGCAGCTCTCATGCTTCATGAGACAGTTTCATACACATCTGAAATAATTCTTCATGAGACAAAAGAGTGAGAAGTCATGGTCAGCATAGCAGAGAACAGACATAAGGACAACTGACTGTATGAGACATATTTTTAGTGCTCATGCTAATTTTCAGTTAAATAGTCTTCTCCATTCTGAAGAAATAGAATTGGATAGGAAACAATCTCAGTAAGGAGCATCAGATTCAAATCACTATTACCTTATACCTGCCCACGTTAAAATCAGGTCTGAATGATTCAATTTATTATTTTTAAAAATATTTTTGCTTTTCTTTTAATATCACAGAAATTAGAAAAAGAATATATTCAAAAGAGAAATTGAAGACACAAGAATGCAAAAGTGAAACTGTAGGTCAAATCAAGGTCCATCTAGGTTGTCACCTCATTTCCCCAAGGAACTGGTAGTGGATGCCAAGCCAAGTGAGTACCATTTCTGCTTAAAGAATATGAGAATTCTTCACTGTGAACAAAAAAAGGATTCAATTCGTATCACTGCCCGGCCACTGAGACACCATCAATTCTAACTCATGCCAGCAAAATGCCAAATCAGCCTCAAATTTATTGCAATATTTATTTTTGCCAAACTAATTACAGTGTTGGGGAATCAAGAAATTAGATAAATGGAAGGAACCATTTCTCCATTGCAGCTCTCCAACAAGACCACAGCATGCACATCCGATATTTGGACAGAAAAGCCCAGGTGCTTCCCAGATTGTCATCCATTCTGCTACCTTCCAAAAGCGTCCCACCAGCACAGACTGTCTCCTCCCACCTCTCTCAGAGGGCACACACAGGAGCAGGGCCAAGGGCAAGGAGCAGGATCAAGGGTTTGGAAAATCTCTGCTTCTGCCCTCTGCCTCACCAGCTCTCAGAGATAAAGGCACCTGTAACCTCAGTGAGACAGCGATGCCGCCTGTTCTGGGCTGATGGATTCGCCTCTGCAGCCGCGCCAGGAAGCACTCAGAACCTGTTTTCCTTGCCTCCTGTGTCGGCTCTGTGGTGCACAAGAGACACCATTAAACAGCCACATATACTACCATTTTAACATGTTTAAATCAATTCCACCTCCATTCAGATAAGTGTTGAAACCCCCGTGTGGCTGGCAATTCCTAGAAGAGGACAGATCTTTTCCAAAAGCTAGGCTGAACTTAAAGTAGATACAAAATAATACTATAGATTTTCTTTCTCTCTCTCCCTCATCACAGCCCTAAGATTAGCATAAAAATGTGCTATCCTAACTAAGCAGTCTGTTAACTGATAAGCTATCAAAAAATCATCTGTTATTTTTATAGCTCAAAGGCAGATGCCATTCCAAGAACCAGAGTTGATTGAGTAGGATTTTTAGTGCTTCGTAGATTTATCATTGTAAACTTGAGGTATTTTAAAACAGAATGATTCAAGTCTTGAAATATTACCTCCAGAGCAATCAAGCATTAGGATTTTTGCTGGTCTTAAGTTTTTCTGGGATGAAATAATTTATTCTCACATCATAAAGAATTTGAGTTGTTTCTTAATGCGTGCTCTAAAAAAATCTTTTCTGCATTACGGTCCAAACCAATGTAATTACTCAAAAGCATGGATGTCAAAGCTTCCCAGCTCCTCCTGCAGGGCCCCCTTCTGCACATTCTGTTCATATCCCCCTTCTCTGTAGCATATTTGGTGAGGACCTCAGAGAGCCAGTTGCAGTCGGGCTTAGTGTATCAGGTTTAATGGTTTAATTGGCTTGGCACTGATGTGCTGCCCTGCCAGTATCTGTCCGATGATCCTGCTGTGTCTTGTACAGAGCCTTTATTGCAAAGCTGAAGCACACAGGCTCCTGCAGGAAAGGCAAGGCACAACCAACATGGGTGGTGCACAAAGCAAATCAAGTATGCTGAGATTTTCATAGTAGGGAGAGCGGAACGAGGCCAACGTGCAGCTCATAGGAAGAGAGAGGAAAATGTGGAACAATGCTAACCTCGCCTTCCGTGTGATGTGGCCACTCTATCAGGGAAGTATGTATCACTGTGGAGAAGCAATCAGCAATACCAGAGGATTGGAAAGCTCCAGCGAAGGGGCTTCTCCTTTCGTAATGAGAGACAGGTGCCAACGGGAATTAAAAGTCTGCAACCAGTTATTGCGATTAATATTAAATTTTTGTGAGTTGTACAAGCTTTCACTTCAAGGCATGGGCAGACTGGCTTTCCAGGGCAGCTCTTCCACATTTTATACCAGTCAAAACAATTAGACATACCTCCAAGCTGATGTCCTTGGAGAAAGAGGCATGACATTACCCCCAAAAGAGAAATAACAGGAGTGTCAAAACATGCATATCACCCATTTTGAGAGGAACGTGCCTCTGAAATATTTCAGTGCTTACACCATCATGAGCTTGCATTGTTGGCTGGGATAAACTTCCTTTTTCACTAGCTTTTACTCAGTTCAGGGTTCTCCGCACAAGAAAATAAATCACTGCAGGCTGATTTTTTTTTTTTGAGTTAGAAATACTCAACCAGCCCAAAGACACAGCAAAGAGCCACTAAGATACAGCCTGACAGACCAAGAATACTTTGTTCATGTGTGTTGGTTCCTTGCGACTGACATTTCAAAATGCCTCATAATTGCACTTATCACCAGTTAATCCCAGTGCAGGGTCTCTGGCACTGATGCTCTGCATAGTGACACAAATGCACGTGGCTGGAATACACTCCTGGGAGACTTCTGCAAGTTTCCTGAAGAACTCCGGGTTCCACATGCTCCTGACTCCTCCTGCAGGCAATTGAGCTCCTCGTTACACAGCCAATATGCACCTTTCCCAAAGCAAGGGATGCTTTACTCCATCACTCCCTTCAGGGACAGAAGGCCCTGCAAAAAGACTTAACGAGTACCAATTTATCTCCCTGAGTCCATGGGGCATCCAAACTACAGTACTTTCCCTCAGCTCATGAGCTGCCCCTGCACGTTATCCCAGGGGGATGGTGCTTTTGGCAGACAGCAGCGAAGCACAGTAAGTGGCTTTTCCCACTGAATGCTGCACAAAGTGCCGAGGTTTCACGTGCCCTGCCTCACTCTCCCCCACACAGGGGGGGTTCTTGTGTACTAGAGGAATATCCATAGCTTTGGAAAGAGGAATAAACACCCTGATATTCACTGTCTCCCAGGAAAAGATGCATTTTATCATGCAGAATTCCTGACTGCCTTTTGTTGCAGGCATAAGCTCACCCTGTCCTTGACCCAGCCCATCCAGATGTTGTGCCGATGTGGTCACTCCTGAGTTCAGGCCCAGTTTGTGTGTCCAGCTTGTGGGACAGGCAGCCCAGACCACAGGATTCTCCAGGTCCTGGCAAGCAGGGACAGGATGCAAAGCAGTCCACCCTAACCCCCGACCTGGCATCATGGTGGCCTGGGGAGTTAACCCAAAGGGGAAGGAGACTCACACTAACCTCACCAAGCTGCCCTGTGGTAAATATTAGAAGAGCCTGACTACTTTTGGGGTTTTACAGACCTCACGCTATGCAAAATTTAAAAAACAACAAAAAACAAATGACCTCTCTCCTCCAAGCAAATTAAAATATTCACCTGCTTGTCCAAACAGCAAAGACAAAGCTCTCCGTGTAGTGGCAACTGTCTCCTGAATGTATGATCCTCTGCTAACCCTCTGCCACTGCTGGGAATGGCTCCAAGGTTTCCGTTTCTTCCAGGAGTGTGCTAGATGAATTCGTTTGGGAAATAGCATCACGTAGTTTGATATATGCTACCAAAGCTCTGTGTGAGCTACGGTGGCATCCTGGGGATTCATATACCTCAAATAAATGAATTTTTAAAACCAAGCACAGAAAAACACTGGAACAGGTTAAAAGCTGCTGTATCAAAGCTGAAAAAGCATTAATGGTCCAGGGATAGCTCACTTTGCGCATGAATTTGCCCCATCAGTTTTTAACAGCCACTTCCCTAACAGACCTCAGATTTTGCCAGCTATCTCCCAACAACATGGGCAGAGATGTTTTTTTTGCCCAAAATAGTTAAGTCATCAAACAACTCTGTGCTTACAAGGCCAACCTTTCCTGACCTTTCTGGCTAGACCAACTCCTGTTACATTAACCTCTGACCTCAAGTCTCCTTAATAGCAATATTCCTGGGCACTGTGATTTCCCTCCCACTGTGTTGGCTCAGGGATATATTTACTATCTTGGCTTCAGAATTTATTTTTCAACAGAAGTGGCAGGGACCACCCTATTCCACCCCCTCCTCATGCAGTACAAGTGAAGTAATTCTCAAGATATTATTTTACCCGAACAAATGTGCTTCAGAGTCTCCTCAGCTTTGTATGAAGCCCTGACTTCCTATCAAAATCAAACAGGGACCTGGTCAGATTTGAGATGGATATAAACAAGAAATGGGAGCCCATAATTGGTGATGGAAATCAGATAAGCCCCTTTTAAATACAACCATTGATAGAGCAATGGGAACTCAAATTACCTTTGATTAAGCCTCTTAAGAAAATAAAGTGAGGGGGAGGGAAAGGAGGGGTCTGACTTAGTAAAATTACCCTCGTGGATAAAATCACTGGGACAGGAGTGGGAAGAAGATGGGTGTAGCTTGTCAAACTTCCCAGGCTGGATGCAGCAGGAGTGGAGCCAAGGAGAAATTCCTCACCCACCATAAGCCTTGTCAGTCCTTGTGATAGGGGCTCTCACTGAATGAGCCATGATAGGCATTTCATCCCCAATGCTCTGCTTACTTCAGGCTCTGTAGCCAGAGACTGTGCACAGGTTATGCACAGGAACTCAGCTGAAATCAGATGGGGACACACAATACCAGCTTTCTGCGGGCTTTTTTAGCTAGGGGGTTTATCTCATTGCTTCCACATTTAAGCAAACCAAATTATTTCAAAACTGGACCATGAGGACTGAGGAACTTGCTCGATGACCTCAAGGCAAATCACCTATGGATTTGGTTGTAAACCTGCCTGGTGCACCTCTAAACAGGAGAAAAAAAGCATTTTGTCTGGAGATCTGGCTGACCTCTTCAGTTAATCTGATTTTCTCACCATTTAATTATAGTTAACTGTAGCACTGAGGGACTTGTAGATACTTTGTCCAATTGGGAATGAAATTAAATTTTTGGATGTATATCAGGCAGGGAAAAAGAATGACTTCCACAGTGAAACTGAAATAAGCAAAAAGAAGGAACTTCCTTTGTACAACGCACTATTTTTCAGAAGCCCTTTTTCCATTTCTGTGACTTGCTCCCTCTTCCTGTCTCTCTCCACCCTGACAGGGCTTTTTATATACTTTGAAAAGCTTGTCCTGATTCAAAAGCTAACGTCTAGCGCAAAATATAAATATATTCCAGAGGAGGACAAGGGTGGACAAGGCAGGTTTACTAGTGCCTCCCAAGAAGTGAGCTAATGCTGAGCCCTGGTCAGCAGCCCTGTCTGGGAGCTGCAGCCTGCTCAGGACCTCACCCAGGAGCGCCACCACTGCCTGCATCACACCACCAAGAGGGGATGGGCTCACTCCTTACAAATCCATTCCCAGAAGCTGTTTCAGAGCTCTGCTAATGCTGAGCCCGTGGAAACCTGCCGCAGCCATGAGGCAGCCTCCACGCATTCCTCCACTCCCCACTGGACTGGGAAGGGCTTTGAAAGAGTTGGTGTTTTACCTGTTGCCACTCAGAACGCACCTGACGGCTCCCACCAGACAGCGCAAGACTGAGCTGGGTGAGGCCACCTGTTCTTACCTGAGGGTTCTGCGGTGCCGTGTGCTGCTCCTCCTCACAGGGGGAGGGGAGAGCAGCCTGCCCAAGGGAGCCCGCCCCTGCCCAAGGGTGGGCAGGCACTGCAGGGAAGCAGCTGTCCTGGGAGAAGGGAAGGGCTGAACGTGAGCACAGGGCAGGAGCAGTCGCCCCTCGGGACAGTGCTTCGAGCTCTGCAGGAGAGGAACCGGCAGAGAAATGCTGGGTTTGGGTTTATTTTCATTTAGCGACGCCAAGCAGCACTGAGTCTCTCTTGAGCTAAGCACCTTACAATCATGTGCAGACAGCCAGGCTGTCCCTGGAGATTCCTGGGGCACCTGGCCACCCAAGGGAAAGCCACAGCAAGGGGCTACACATGGCTGCTCCCGGAACCCAGGCAGCCTCAGCCAGGCATCCCTGGGTGCCCGGGTGGCAACTCAGCACACAGGCACAATTAAGGGAACACACACTGCGTTAGATGTCAAAAGCTGGTTTTCACACAGTACGCCTGGCTCTGAACACAATCCAAAACCATGTCCTCGATGCAACCGTGCTGAAGTCAAGGTCATCCCCCAGCCTGTCAGCAAGGCACCTCACCCCTAAGCACAGGGCAGTCTGCTGCCGCACTCCTGAGTTTTGGATCAGGCAGCCGCAGCTCAGGACAGGTACAATTACTGCGCTACTGTAAGGAATACCTTTGGCTTAATTACAGACCAAACCCCTATTTGCGGGTCAGTACTCTGTCAGGATAAATAAGCATTTTCACACAGTATTACATTTCTCTATTTCTTTTGGCTGATAATATTGGATACTGCCCAAGTCTGTCCCTAATGACCACAATAATCGTTCTTATCTGGACTCTAATCAGTGTCATATGCAACCTTATCACGCACATCTCTTTGTAAACATGCAGTGTTTAAACAAGTGTAAGGTCATAAGGAACTCTAATATTTTAAGCAAGTTTGTGAAACACAAACTACTCATTTCTTGAAGAATGTTTAAAATTAAAACTTCTGATTCTGGAAAACTGAATATTTGGGGGCTAGTGGATTGAAATACAGCTGCACACAAAACTGATCTTTATAGTGATGGATGGGTCCCTCTGTGCAGATAAAATCCAGATTTAAAATATTTCTTTTAATTGTTATTGTCTTTGTGCTCAAGGACTGATTGTGGGAAAAATGCCATTCTCTGACCATAAAAATAAAAAGAAAATACAATAAAGCAGTAATTGGTCGATGATGATTGAACTAACGACTTTACAGTGCCAGTCAAACACATATAATAATTGCTCTTTGGACTCTTTATGAAGGTACACTACTGTTTCATAAGACTAATCCAGCATAATAAAGTCTTCATTTTATATCAGTTTCCACCATTATCACATAAGCCTTATGACAAATTGCATATATTATTAAAGTTTCCTAATTTAGACAACAAGACATGATAAGTTATCTCCACCAAAAGCAGGTCAGATGCAAGTTGTCACCAAGATGGAAATTACTTCCATTTGTTTAAAAATCTGACAAGGCTTTGGAAGTGTTGGGTGCTATGATCTGCCTCTCCTCCTGAGGCAGGAGGCAGAGAGATCACATCAAGTTCCAGGGACCTGCAGACGTGAGGGGAGGAGGGAAGGAGGAAGGGAGGGAGCTCGCCTGTGCCCCTGCCCAGCCTCCCACCAGCACGAAAGCTGCACTCATCCCTAGCCAGCTTCCTGAGATGTGGACGTGGGCACACCATGGCACAGCCACTTCAGCTGCTCTGAGTGTGATGTGTTGATCCTCCTCCTTTGCTGAGGCAGCCATGCTCTGGGAGATGTAAACCTGGAACTCCTCTCACTGCAGCCAGCACTCGAGAGGAAAGGCACTCCACCTGCCAGCAAGTGGGAGCACCTGGAGATAACCAAGGGCTCCAGGGTCCAAGTTTTCTTGATCCAGCTGTGACATGCTGCTGTAGCAGATTATTTGGCTGACTTCTTCCACTCCAAGGAGGAGCAGAGGGTAGCTTCGTGAAACAAATAACAGGGAGCATTTCCAGGTACGGTGACCTGTTGGTGTCACAGTTGTACCAAGTGGTGCCCGCTAAGATCAGGGCTGGCCTGTGCTGCCGCTCAGGTGAGTCCCCACCCTTAAGCACTGCCAGCACAGACACGATGGAGCAGGGGAAGGAGAGCACCAAATCTGTCAGTGTCTGTGCAGAGAGCCAGTGCAGATGAGGAAAGGCAACAGGCTCCTGAGTTCCCTTTGCTGCAGGAGGGGAAAGGAGCCCCTGTTTTTCCTCAACATCCCATTAAAGGCTTAGAGACAGGCCATGAATTCTTGGGGTGGCTAAGTGCTCTCAGAACACATATTTTACCTTTTTGTTTTCTTTTTCTTAAATGTAGTCTTGGAAACGTATCAGGAGAATACCCCAATTTAATTTGCAACATTAGGATAAGCTCCTCTGACAATCCTCTGTCCTGGCTGTGCCCTTGCTCTCTGTCCCGGTTCTGCTCTGTGGGATGTGCTAAAGGAGCTGGTGTCCCAGTCGAGTAAAATCCCACTGTGTCCTTTCCCTGTGTGGTCAATTTTGAGACTTCACAGTGTCTGTCAAGTATGCTAATAAAGTTCTCAGCGATTGTCTATTAAACACCACCATAAAGGAAAGTATTTGTTCGGCACAGCAGCATTCAGCCCTTGCTAGCTAGCAGGGGCTATCTCTGCCCTCCAACTCGACAGCCTTTTTGGCCCCTGATGGAAATGACTGGCCAAAGCAGAGTGACACAGACTGTGATTCTGCAAACAACTCTGTGCAGTGCCACAGGCTAACATTAGTGTGAGCCATGGCATTTTGGTATTACTGAGAAAGCGATGCCAGCTCCCCCAGTGCAGGCTCTGCTATACTGAGAAGCCATAGCACGAAGCACCAGGAGGTGGGAGACAAGCAGGCCTTGAACGAGAGGTGTACAGGAACCCAGGCAGGCCCCTTGTATGCTCCAAATTATGCTCAAAAATGAATAAGAATTATCAGATAGAGATAAAACACATGATGGAGACACAACGTGCTTGTCTGTCAGTGAAATCTCTACAGCACCAAGTTGCACCATACACTTGGCACACCCACATAAAAATACATAAGGGAAGAAATTAACAGAATTCCTTGGGTCACAAGTAAAGTACTGAAACAATATTACTCCATCATGTGCTGTTAACAATGCAGGATTTCCAGCCCGGTTTGCAACCACATCTTTAGTGGAAAGGGTGAAGAGACAAGTAAAAAAATAAGGAAGAACTGGCAGTATAAGGAAGAACCGGCAGTATAAGGAAGCTGAAACGGGAATTTAGGAATCAGAGCCACCACTGCATACTAGGCAGGAAGGTCCCTCCACTGTAGGACGCTGCATGGGGCCGTGCTTCCTCGTTTGCCACAGCCTGGGAGTCAGGGAAGCTGAGGGAGAGAGGATCACATGGTTCCTGAGTGCTCTGGAGGGTGGGTGTCCATGACCTGCTTCTGCTTGGCACACAGCACTGCTGTTTTGCACAGTCGTGCTGGCTCAGGGCAGGGGCAGGACAGCTGGCACACACACAGGCTGTATCCCAGAGAGCCATGCCAGGAAGACAGAAGTGAGTCTTTGTTATTAAGCTTTGTTATTAAGCTTTGTTATTAAGCTTTATAAGCTTTTATATGTTACCTTGAAGAACATACCAAGATTATCAAGTGACAAATGTGTCCTAGCCATGGAGCTCTGAAAGGATAAATTTTGGCTTTCCTCTGTATCAGAGACTTACCTACATACATTATCCAAATGAGATCTAGGTACATGTTAAACCACTAGAATCAGCCCAGACTGTAGAAGACAAAGTCTTACAGACTTGAAGCACACTTGAATGACAACATTAGAAGTTATAGCTTTGGCTCTCAGGTCGCAGCACGAAGTCCCTCACACCTGACCTTGACCCGCAGCTTCTGGAGAGGAGAGAAGCTTTGTAAACCCACAACCTCTGCAAGACCAAAAATAACTGCCCAGTAGGAATTTAGAAATAGTAATTTCATTCCTAACTGCCGTCAGACAACAATGCTATTTCAACACAGTGGATGTGGGCTGGGGCAGCACCCAGGAAGGCACTGCAGCCTTTAACTGTGCTGTGCCCACCACACAGCCTGGCAGGTCCGGGCAGGGGCATGGTTAGAGGCTGCCCACTGACATTTTAAATGGCGAACACTTACTGTTACTGATCAAAATTTATATTTGCTCTGTGCAGGCAGCAGTCTCAAGCATCAAAGCTTCTGTTTCAACACTGTGCCAAAAGCCATAAAGTTTAAGGCTTGACCAAGCATTGATTCAGCACTAAAGCAGAAGCCTGGACTCTAGAGACTACTGAATAGCTGGTTTAAATAAACACTTTAAAATACCTCTAACACTGCTAATAAAAACTGTTAGTGAAGAAATGCATAGATGAACCTTTGTTTGCTGAGTAGAGTTTTATTTTCATATTTACATTCACAATGGGAATTTTTTTTTCTAAAATAACTATAAAAATAAAAACATTCCCAGTGAGATCCAGGTGCTAAATACAGGTATTTTAAGACACAGGTAAAATTAATTCTATTTGAGGCTTGTTAACAGGGTTCAAGGGCTCTGCCAACATTTCTTGTCTCTTTTATAACGAAAAACAAAGATCAGAGGCAGTGAAAGAGCTGAGACAGAGACTTGAATGTGAGTTACAGCAGCATCCGTGGCAGCAAGCACAGCTTCAATATTTCAAAGGTTCAAAAGACCAAATAAAACCCAGACATATTTCCCAGGACAAATTCATCTGAGCTTTCTATCAGGCAGACATTAGCAGTGTTGCAATGCCATACCTACGAGTCTGAGCTGCCCAGGGCAGGTGGGGCACTCGGCCTCTGCCCACTCCTTATCTAAGTACAGCCCAATTACCAGTACATCTCCACAAGCAGAAAGACCAGACACAGAGCTGGAAATGCCCTCAACTTCATTCATGGTTTAACTGTACCCTCTGTTTCTCTTAAACCTGCTATCCTGAAGCCATGTGATTCCCTGGAAATAAAAATTAGTTAATGTATAGCATTTAAAGCTCTGGAACCAATTCTACTGGGAGTAAAAATATAGCATGGAAGGCAGTGTGTGTTCTTGCAGACCTACAGTGAGGTTTAAAAAATTTTCTTGAGGCTAACAAAAAATAATCTCATCGTTGTACGTAGGGGATTGAGCAGGTAATGGAGGAATACAAAGACCCTTGCAAGGTCCCAGTGCTAGGACCAGGGCAATACAGAGACAGCGCCCAGGGAAGCCCCTTTGAGAGGGCAGCTTGGATTGGGAGGAGGAGGGCAGCTGTACACTGCACTGCTTGGGATCATCTGGCTGAGTAGCACAGTCTAGTCCATCTGGAAGAAATAACTAATTATACCCCACCTCTATTTATGTCTAATTTTAACAGCAAATTTCCTAGGATATAAAACATGATCTGTTACCAGTCAGACTCAGTGCTAACGAATTTCAATGAGCACTGTGTTACTCTAATGCTAAATGGTTTTGAACGTCTCCATTCAGTGCTTTGGATTTAAAGAACAAATCAAATAAGATCTTCTTGACTAGGCCATTTTACAAAGACAGGTATCTTCTTTCTCAGGATTTTCCCATCTTTCTAAAAACACTATTAAACACCAACAGACTGAACCCCCACCCCTGCCAAATAACTTATTAAAACAAGTTATAGTCTGACTAGAGAGAAAACCAAGCTTGAAGCTGGGCCACAGAGGAGCTCTCATAGCTCCAGCACAGAAAAGAACGATGATCAAAAGCGTATACTAATACACAACAGAACAGAACTGTTCTGTTCTGTCAAACAGAACTACCCAAAAAAGCCCTAACAAAGTTTATTTTTAAAGTTCCTTTACCTAATAAGCTAACTGACTCCATCTTTCTTCTCATAATATTTATTCATTGACAAAAACCACTTGGTGTCCTTTGGTTAATATTCTCTAGAGATTCCCTGAATTGTCCTGCAAGTGCCAGCTTGGGGTGTGTCACGATCCGACCAGCGGGAATTGTGATAGGTCCACTAGCCAATCTTAGGGTGCAAAAGNGTGCTGTGTCGTTTTGTTATCTATGAGACTGTAATGGGGCTGAGAGCTGACAGAATCTACCTAAAATATTTCCACTATGTCATCAGTTTTTTCCCCCTGCTGTCTTCACTATGACAAATTGATTTAAATTCTTTCCTACTTTGTTTTATCACTGGATTTGACAACTTATAAGGCTTGAACAAGAGATCAGCAAAGAAAGTCAATGGAAGGCATGCCAGAGGCAAATACAAGTAAGGCCACAAAGATGGAGTATAGTTCAAAAAAATTCTGTCTACTCCTGCCCTCATTAGTAAACAACTGGGTTATTTACAGCCCAAACATACTGCAAGTTAGGGAGGTGCTGCACTGAGTGCCCTGCGAAGAGGAAATTACAGTAATCAAGTCTCGTGGTCAAAAAGTCGAGGGCTGCTCTTCGTAGTTCCCTGTGGGATACAAAAGGGCTCACCACAGCCTATGCAAACGTCACAAAAAAATCCCCAACAAAACATCAAAAAAACACCCAAACCCTTTGATATCACATCAACACACAGTGAATTGCCAGAGAAAATGTGGGATCAAAAGGCTAGTTAAGGTTGTCAGATCAATGAACTACCTCTGTGCTTCCCTTCTCGCTAGGACATGGAACTGTGGAAGGAGTGGATTGCTTCTGCAATACACCTAGCCCATGCAGAATTCCCTTGGCTGAAGAGAAGTATGCTCCAACATTTCTTGCAGCTTAAATCTTCTAGAGTACCTCTATATAATGTCCACAGTTTAAAAAATACTGAGGTAGAATAATCTAGAGTCATAAAATCTATCTTCTGCTTCTAAGTGACCCACCTAGCTTCACACATACTGTGAACAGAGGGACTTGTGTGACTTTCTCCCAGGTGCTGCATACCAGATCCTTTAATGGCACACATGGGTGCCCTGAGGTCCCTTATCCTCTAAACATTAGGAGTCAGAGCTGGAGTCAGCTGGGCCTGCTGCTCATAAGTACAGCCCTTGGGAGTGAGTACTGCTAGGTGGTTAAAGAAGGCACCCGGCTGCCTTGTATAAAAGCAGTGAAGCATCCTTTCCAGGATGAAATCCTTACACTAGGGAATCCTTGGTACCTAGGCAGACTTCAGGTAGCAGAATAACGTGGTTTTGCTCAAGTAAGCAGATGAGGAAACATATTTGAAAAGAGAAGGCTTGGGGTCAACTCATAGCAGAAAACCCTTTTCCTAAATTAAAACCTAAAGGATAATTTGGGGCAGAAATATCCCAGAGAGGACATTTACTCCTGGTCTCTCCTTTATCTCCCTCAAGTGGTAGGTAAGACTTCTCCTAATTAATATACCTTTTAAATCCCACAAGTCGGTAAAACCTGAGTATCTCACTGCTGAAGCCTAACAGTAAAATCATTCCTGTTCTCCAAATATATTTTCCTGTTTCTGCAAAGCTTTAAGATGCTTGTCATAGAGATGTCTCTGCTTGTCACTCACAGCACAAAATCCTGACCGAGAACAACTTCCTTCATGTCTACCAGAGCAGTACAGCTGCATGGAAGAATGTGGGGATAGAGTTGTGCAAGGAAAGGGAACTGCACAGAGTGAAGCCAACACTCCACAAGAACTGCTGCAGCTTGGACCACAAGGCTAGCAAACACACACAGGAGCCCTGAAAATAACAAAGATTAGAATTAGCTCCCTGGGGCATGTGGTTGGCTACACTGTCTGTTTAGATGAGCTTAAATTTTTAAATTCAGTAAAAGGAGGCACCTTCTGCCATTGTTTAAAAGCATTTCATGAAAAAGAAATTTCATTCATTTCTCAGGTCCTAAAGTCTGGAAAACAAGCATGCAGCACCTCGAAAAGAAAATCAGGGAGTTTGCTTCTCTGCCCAAGCTCTCTGCAGCCCCATGCCCAAGCAGCCACATGCCTGTGCAGACACAGATCTGCACTGAAGTCATGCTTTGTATGAGAGGAAGAGAGCAAACATCTGAAAATGTTTTCTGATAAACTTTTTCTCCTTTGGCTGTTGTACAACTACCACATATTTTCATGGCTGAGCTGCGCTGTATCTCTCTTTAACTTGGGTTTTATTTTTCTAGAAATATCTGGGTATTTTATTTAGTCAGTGAATTGTTTGAGGGCTCTGTTCTTCTGAACGGAAGACTGGTATTATTAAACCAAATTGTCTTTTCTGGGACAAAACTGCCCTATGGGTCTGACACATTTGGGCATCTTTAAGTCTGCTGAGAGCATCTCCCTGCACAAGGACGTAGCACCTCTGTGCTTCAGGGACTTCTGCTCACTCCAGAGGTGCAGTGAGGTCAGTGGCCCTTCATCCAGTTCTTTATCTCTCGTTTTCCTCATGACCCCCTCTCCCTGCCCACCATCCATCTCAGCAGTGAAAGCTCCCACCAGAGCCTTGTGCCCCACAGAGCACCTCACTGGTCCCTCGTTTCCATTTTCTTTCCCGTTTTGGGTTACACTCCACTGTTTTGAACAACCTAAGGGCACCTCATTTACCTGCCCCTTGAGCTGGGGGTACGGTGCAGAGAAGGCACCTTTCCCTTGTCTGCCCCTGCAGCATAGCCCAGAATTTAACTTCTGCAGGTTTCAAGTGCATCTGGGGGATGATGCTGCCCTACAGCAAGAAGCTTGCCACAGCAGGAGAAAAACCCATGTGAAAGGAGCTAAACCTTTGTGGCAAGAGGCTCTGGGTATTATCCTAGTGCCAGAGGCCCCAGCAAGCTCTCAGCTCTCCCTGCACCAGGCTGCAGGCAGCACACGCCTCGTCTCCGATGGTGGGAGATGACAGCAAAAGCAAAGGAAGGTGTCTGCACTTGCCTGGCTGTCCCCAGCATCCACCTCCAAAATACTTCAAAATCTATTCAATTTCCATTGGCTTACTGAAACCCTCTAACACAACTTCCCAGAGCAGGGAAAACAAGATTCTTTTTTAAACGGAAACGTCACAATACTTCTGACTTGCAAAAAAAAAAAAAAAAAATTACCATCAGATATGTTTGTGCAGCAAGCTCATTCTTCCCTTTTTACAAAGCCACAAAAGATATAAAATATAGAACATCCAAGGACCACATGAAAAGAATGTCTGGATCTGTTAAAACATAAAGAAGGGCCTACCAGCCAAGGGCAGAAGTTTAGCAACAATAAAAGTGTCTTTAGGGTTTTGTTTTTTAAATGCATAGAGAGAGGAAAAGAGTTTGTGGTCATGTTTTCCAGCTTTATGTATATTTGTCTATCATTTTAATATAAACAGGGTGTATTTATAAAGCCTGAAGAAATGGGAAACAGATTTACTGGTTTCTAAATGCCAAGAAGTCTCTTCAAAGATGATAAGCAATTAAAGAGGAAAGTCAATCAAACTTTTATGACACTTCTGACCAAGGGTTTTATTTTTATTGCACAAAATCCAATGTGACAACAGATACATACAGTAGCTGCACCCACCCGTCCTTCTGTTGTGAGGGGCCTGCCAGCATTCCCAGTAAAATCCCACTTCTGAAAGGAAAACAATGCTTGAATTCACGTACCCTTTGACAGAAAATTTCTCAGTGCTTCTGAATATACTAATACACACAGGAAAGCACATATAGAAATGGATACACATGTCAATTGCCATATGAGTCCACAAGTACTTTCTTAGAGCGATTCTCCACACAGCCCCTAAGGAAACAGGATCTGTTTTCTACAGCGAATACTCAGGGGAGTCCAGAAATCCTTCAGTAGCCCTGAAAAAATTAAGCAGAAATGGAATAAAGTAGGAAAACAGACAATGCAGCTGGTGCGTTATTTTGCACCAGCCCCAAATATTCAGCTTGCATGGTGGTACAGACAATTTTATATTGACAAGGCAGAACTTCAGTTGTCAGGTTTTGACAGGCCATTTTGGTAGTGAAGAAGGTTTGGCTTTTTCCTGGGAGAGGGGGAAGGGGGAGAGGAACGAAGGTGCTAATTAAAGACATAGTGCATATTATGTGCCCGTGGAAAGAGACTCCAAAAGTTTCATTAATGGCTCTTTTGATAAAGGATATCCAAAACGTGTGACTAAAATACGATGCAGTGGACAGGACTGTGTATTGTACAGAAGAGAGATGCTGCATACTTCAATATGTATGGTTCCTATGTAAAATAAGCAGTTATAGAAATTGTGAGGGATATTCATCAGGGATGTCTTTGGAGCTATAAGTCATTAAGTGACTGCAACCTAGACATCAAATAGCCTGAAAACTAAAAAGCAGGACAGAGCACAGGAAAATGAGTTAAAAGCTTTTTGAGATAAGAGCCTTTTAAATTTTATTTTAATTAAAAAAAAAAAAACAACAAAAAAAACAAAACAAAACAAAAAAAAACAAAACAAAATACAGGTAAAGATGGGTAAAAATGGGTAAACATAGGTCAGGAATATGGGTAAATATGAGTCAATATGAGTTAGGAATATGGGTAAAAATGGGTCCAAAATATGGGTAAATGTGGGTAAAAATGGGTAAATATGGGTCAGGAATATGGATAAAAATGTGTCAAGAATATGGGTAAAAATGGGTCAAAAATACAGGTAAACATGGGTAAAAATGGGTAAATATGGATCAAGAATATGGGTAAATATGGGTAAAAATGTGTAAATATGGATCAAGAGTATGGGTAAAAATGGGTCCAAATTATGGGTAANAACAACAAAGTCTTGTGTTAACTCAGTTGCTGGTACTGACCTGTAGACCAGGGACAGTCCCATTGTACCACCTGTAGTTGTGATACAAATAAAGCCTTCCTGTATTTATCCCTTTACTTTGAGCATAGTTCTTTAGCCGGAAACCAGCTCAAGCCACAGAAACCCGGCTACATCCCATAATGTGTCAGAACTGGGGGTAAGTTAGGGAAGGGCTGCTTTCAGATAGAATATATCGTTCTATACAAAGGAGAATGTTTCAGTATGACAAGGGTTGATTGATAAAATATTTATTTTTATTGGTGTTTCTCATCCATGCCACCAACTGGATCAGAGAAGACTGGAAAACACTTACTGAAGTGTTACTCAAGCGAGGCTCCAGAGACCTGGCAGCTGGAGCATCCCACACTGCAGCTCACCTTCCAGCTGGCTGCGCACCGCTTGTCCTGCCTGCTCCCACAGCACACAGGCACCACCACATCTTACTGCCTCCTGGCTTTGCAGGGAAAGAGAGATCTGAGTTTTCCAGCCCTTTTCAAAAACTATTTAAATGGGTCAGTTCTAAAATACTCAAAATGACTTGGTTCACTGTGCATTTATTTTTTCTCACCTCCTTCAGCTTGCTAGCTTTTGAGAGTTACCTACCAGAATGCAAAACTCCTTTGCTTTTTCCATCATCACTTGGGGTGAGCATTCCTGAGGGACTGAAGTATTTACATTTTGTTCAATTTTGGCATAGATGCTCTGAGCTCCATTTTATCCATCAGATGAAATTCATCCTGGTGTAAATCCAGAGTAAATCCCAAGCAACTCTGGTAAGTCACTGAAATGACTCCAAAATTATACAACATATAGGATTTGACCTTGAAAATGCAACGGGCTTTCCTTCCAGACAAGCTGAGCCCCAGTTCCTTCTCATCTCATCAGTTATAGCAGCCACCTGTGCCCCACCCACACAAACCCGGCAACCCACAGGCAGCGGAGCACTGAGCCTCTGGCACAGTTTCCTAGAGATGAACACAGCGAAATGGCAACAAACAATTATAGCTGAGGAACATGGGGCAGGGGCTATCTTTTGTTACGCTGGTTTTATTGTAAGCTACAAGTGATTTCTTTGTTGGGGTTTTTTTCATGCAAGCTCACGCATCCCACTGCCCTACAAGGGACGTGCTCATGTGCATTTGTGGACTGAAGAGTACTCAGGAACAGTCAAGTTATCAAATAGCTCGTGTCTCTCAGAACTGTCCAAGCCAAAGCATATCTACTCTCTCCCTTGGTGCTAGGTGTGATTCAGGAAGGCAGAATAAGTTAAATATAATGTGACGTGAAAAGTACAGGAGGGTATCAGCAATGAACTGATAAAGCAGATTGTCTTTTCTCTTAAACGCCAGGAGACTGCTCAACATTAGTCAAGCAGAATTAATAATTCACATTGAGTAATCTGGAAAATTAGATCTCCTTCTGACTATGCCTGCAAGCAGCTTACAATTTGGTTTTATTCATTATTCTTGGAAACATCTATGAATAATTTTTGGTCCACTTGAATTTCTGTGGGAAGCTAATTCAGAAAGGGGAATGAGCACAGCTTTGGCCAATACAGTCCATTTTTCTGTTCATTTTTTGCATGTAGTGGTCAGCTGACTATACTGTCAGGACTGAAGTATTTGTTTGGCTTCCCAGCAACTGCTCCCTCTTTTCCCGTAAGAAGGTAAAACATGTAACATTTTCACATTTGATCTGAAGTACCACAACAATATATAGTTGTTTTCTATGCTTGTTTCAAGTTTTCCTTTAGCAGCAAGAGGAAGGTGGAAGAAGACAGAGGAAAAGTAATTCATTTTATGTTAGCCAAACCTGATATTATCTGGCCTTTCTTGGTGTCTCCCCTCCCAGGAGGGGTTTGCACAGAGCAGAGCTGGTCCCTGCTGCTCCCCGTTTCCCAGCTCTGCAGGCTGGAGCAGTCAGTGCCAGCTGAAAGGAAGAACAGGAGGGAGCCTGCCAGCTCTTTCAAAGCACAAGGATCAGCAGCTAAATGAATGGGTCACACATGAAACTTCATTCTCTGCGTGAAGCACAGCCTAGAAACAATATTTCTGGCCTGATGTGAGTGACAGCATCTCCAACTTTTGCTCAGTCAGGCTGCTACCGCATTCTTGCCTCTTTTCTCTGGGGACTTGGCTCTCCCTTGCATACCAGAGACACAGTGTTTTAATGTGGAAAATTGACCATGCTCAAAACCAGATTGAAGGCCCAGGAATTAACAGAACAAGCAAGGAAAATGAATCACCTCTAGTCTAAACATGACTCAGGTTGGGTTTCTGGCCACAGATTAAGAAATACTAGAGGGGGGAAAACTGGAGGCTGCACTTTTCTAGAAGATTTTGTAGAAACCTCAACAAGCACATGCCAGAGATGGAGTACTCACGATTCATTCCACATTCTTGCAGAAGACAAGAAGATCTCTCAAGGCCCTTCCTGCCCTACATTTCCAGGATTTTAAAACCCACCACCAGCATAAAGGTTCAGAGTGATACAGAGCTGGTGGCAAATCACATCATCCAACATTCTGATTTCACTAATGAAAACCAGCACAACCAGCACTACTGATGGAATCAGCTGAATTCTGCACTTCCTTGCTTTACTGGGATTAGTGAGACCCATTACGGTTCTTGAAACATTTTTTTTTCTTTGTGGTTACATTTTTTATATCATGCTTATCATCAGGGAGCTCCTAAAAATAATAGCAAACATGCATGCAAGAGGTTAATACAACTGCTAAAATGTTTATGTCATTTATTCTCTCTGGATTCTGCAATTCTCCTGACCTAAGAAGTTTGTACTTCTGCAAGCAACAATGAAGGAAGGTTTGTAGAACTCTATAAACTATTCTAAAATAAGGAGATAGTGTATTTTTCATTAGCTGCAAGATACAAAACTCTGGAGACACTAAAAGACAGCCACTGCCAGTCTGGAAATTCAAGTACCAACTAAGATTTTCCCTAAAATACTCTGCATTTCCACTGCTGAGCAGCTTTTGGTTTCATGTCATCTGAAGCCCTCAGCTTCCTGCCAAAGTATGTACCTGCTTGCAAGCAATGCCAGACAGCAACAAACTGGAGCTTTCTCTTGGCTATGAGGAGCTGTGCTGACCACACAAGTGTGTTCCCTGAGCACGGACTGCCTGAGCAGCTAAATACACCCCACTGACGATACCTCTTCCCCTCTCCAATCCTTTCCTGAGTGACAGCAATTTACCAGAGTTCTGAGGAAGTCAGTGAAAGTTTATTCATCAGAGACCTTCCCCTCTCTCAGGGCAGCCATGGAGCATACAAAGCAGCACCCACTGCTCTAAGGACTAGTGAATAGTGAAAGAGGGAGATGTAGGAGGAAAAGAAGGAGGAAATTGCTTAAGTCCCTGACTTCCTAAGCTCAGAGCAGCAGAAGACAAGCTGCTCACCACCCTCAGTCACATCAAAAGTGCCTCTCAGCTCAGGGTCCAAACAGGCAGCCAAGCAGCTGCCAATGGCACCACCAAAGGGGAAGGGAGCACACTGAGGTACTTCACATTGTGGGAGGAAACACTGTCCACCATCAACCTATGATGCCCTCCAGCTCTTAAAACAAAAATAAAACCCAATGCACAAGCAGTCCATATCCACCCTCCCAGTGCCAATCATAATTTTATAGATGTCACCTCCTCAGGACCACCACAGCTTTTAATTAATTTCTTTCATTTTAGCATTTATTAACAGTCAGGATCAAATCTCATCTCTAGGCATGTTTCTATCAATTCAACTAGACATGAAGTTGGTTAAAAATTCCTCAAGTTTTACTAACGGTCATACACAGGCACACAAAGTGAACAAAATGAACATTTGGCAGTATTTGTGCTGCCCAAATTGAAATTAGTCTGCCCAGGCTGCACCTTCAGGCGATGGGGAAGGCTGGGATCCACTGGGTGGAAGCATGAAGTGCCTAAACCAGAGAAAACATCCTTTGAGGAAAGTCTGCTTTCCTTCAGCCTCATAAGAAATGTTTGAAGTTGGTCACTGTGAAACTCCCCAAAATCATCCCCCCCACCCAAGGCGTTGTTTGTAATTTCTTATGTGTATCTTTACTAAACAAATGGAAATGTAGGGGTCCATTTCTGAAGTCAAACAGTGCAAAGATCATGATTCTGTTCCTATCCACATCCTTCCAATCCCTTTGGTCTTTTTCTGCTGATAAAAGTGAAATTATTTTGGTTTTCTAACAGAAGGAAAAGAGAAAAATTAAACCAAAGCAGAAGCTCACCACATAATTTTTTCCAGAAAATCAAAGCCATTTTTTTCAATTAGAAACGTTTTGATGAAAAATTACAACCACTTTTCAGTGAAGTGGCTTTATAGCTTCCCTTAATCTTACAGAGACACCCACATAGAGGCTGCACTGTTTAACCAGCTGTAGTATCTCCTCTACAGTCCCACTCTGCAGAGCTCCTTGCTGAGCAGTGAAGATATTTATAGCCTGGATTCCCAGAAGGGAAATCTCTAAGGTGCCGCTAATTAGTTCTCCTAATGCACTGTTAATAAAAAGGGGAAACACATCTTATCTTGTGAATAACAATTTTGCTGCTGTTTGTCATAGGAAGTAGGATATCCCACGAGTGTTACTCCAGGAATGAATTCCATGGCCAAAATGTCAATCTCCTCCAGGGGTTTCCCTTCAGTGGGAAGATCCGACTGACCTGTTTGTGGGGAGCAGCAACGACCATGTTTGCCTGCCCCAGAGAGTGAAAACTCATTATTACCCCTGTGCCCTACATCTGGTTTCTACAAAAAGAAAATCCAAGATTTGGTCTAGAAAGGAGCCCTGCTGCACCCAGGGTAGGTGCTCAGACAGACTGATGGACAGCTCTCAAGAGAGAGTTGCAAGAAGTCCTACTATGATTCCCTTTGGCCTGGACACTTTCACAGGTATTTGACCCAAGAAATTCATCATTGGAGTGAAATCTTATCTTAATCTCCAATATCAGATGACTTGTGACAGTCCCCCAGTAAGCAAAAATACTTACACTTCCACTGAGAAATAACCAGCAAGCCACAGTCTCAATAAAATGTGTAGAAAACATCATCAAATAACCACAACCTATGTGCTCAGGGACATTTCACTGAGTAAGTGGTTACCTGCTGGAGAAACAGTGAATAGATACCAAATAAATTCTTCTGGGCAGAGGTAGGGGATGGATTGGAGTCTTACTAGCTTGATCCTTAAAGACAGGGGCCTTTGCAAATTTTCCAGTTCCTGCACTAAACTGTTTTAGTCCCCAACAGCCCTGTTAAAACACCCACCACAAATCAGTTTTGCTCACCACCTCTCTCAGCCCCTTTCAGAATCAGTGGCTGTTATCCAGCAGACCCTCGCCCCTGCAGGCACTCTGTATCTCACTCTGTAAGAGATGTTATGCCTCCTTGTTGCCAGGAGGGCAGTCATTAATTAGCGTTCTGCCACGGCTCAAACTGCTACCCCGTGCTCATCTTTTTACATCAAGTACAAATCCATGTCGGTGAGCATCTGGACAAGTACAGTCATAAGAGCTATGGAATAAGGAATGAAAATTTCAAAAGAAAGCAAGATACTTGCTAAACTCTTACAATCTTGCAATGCTATCAATAAGTGCCTTTATAGATGGGTTTGAGAAGCTTACCTGTGCCTACATCTACCTATGACCTTGTCCGAGTTAACTAGCTGTTAACTAGAGCACTCAAATTACAAAAAGGCAACAGTACTGGAAAAGTCTGTCTTTAGGAAGGAAAAATGTTTCGGGGGAAAAAATTCAGAATACCATTTTAAAAAATTGGGATTTTGATGTCTCAGTGCAATGGTTTTCACCTGCCACAGTTTTAGGGTGAGGAGAGGAAGTTATTTACACCATGCAAATATAGCATGGTGAATAAAAATAATAATGATTTGTGATAAATTCAAGCCACATTCATGTTTGGCAGCTTTCTCATCATGCCAAGAATTTATCCAACGCCCCTTTTATTTATGATGAAACAAAAGTGACATAGCACTTTGTCATGAAAGAATGCTGTAAATGATGCTTTTTTAATTATATACACTGTTGGTCTTGAAACAACTCCCTAATAATTTATGTTTGTAGTCCTATACATGCTGCAGAAGTGGATATAAAATGCAGCTATGGTCAACAACCACGTGATTTCGGTCTGATGCTACCTCAACATTAAGTCTGGAAGAAGAAAGAGGGAGCACATACTCCATCCTCAGTGCTTTTCCCCATCCTCAATTTTTGCAATGTTATTGAAGCACTGGCCTACCAAAACCCAGATGTTTACAGTCAGGCTACAAAAAAGGAGAACATCCTGAGAGCCAAATCTGAACACTGATGTGTCTTTCCAGCAGATGAAGAACAACAGCAGAAAATCCTGATTTCTTTTGAAAATTTGGGGAATACTTATACCTTATATTGTCTTTCTTACTCTGTATCTCGGAGCACCCTTTGTACTGAGTGATCCCTCTTACCTACAGAGGGACCTTTAGGCTGCCTCAAGAGTATAAGATGTGAATAATAGCAGCTAGGTCTGTCTCTGCTTTCCATCACTTCCTCATTTTTCCTAGCTCCTCAAATGTTGTTGAAGCTAACATTCATAGATTTCTGAAAATTTCTATTCTTACACTTCACTGTAGTCAGCATACACAAGAACACAGACAATGATAGGAGAGAATTTTCTGCTATTTGGGGCCCCCAGAAAATACTTGAGTTTGCAGTGCTAAGAAGAATGAATTCCATCTCCCCTTTCTCCTGGTCATCCTTTCCAATAGGGCCACGGAGTTTTATTCACCACGAATGTAAGTGTCAAAGCAATGAATTGTCAAGGCCTTCAAGGCTGGGAAATAAGAGTATCAAGGATGTGAAAATTCAGTCATGCAAGAGCTGTAAGATACCAGCACACCTTTCCACTGAGCTCAGCCAGTTCATGTAAATGAATCCACTGGAGCAGAGCAAACAGAGACAACCAACGGCACAGTGCAGAAACCAAAAAAAGATCAAGGCTACAGCGAACTGTGTCCAAATAGCAACTGCAAGGTAAGATATTAAAGGAGATACATGGATAGAGACATAAACAGAAGCTTATGTGTTACTTCAGAGAAAAGTGGTGATAGGACCACTGAGAACTGCTTGTACTTATATAAGCTTTAAATAACACAAAATGCAAAGAAGATGATCAAAGAAGAAACAGGCTTATCCAAAAATGGACAAATATGTATTCTGCTCTTTGTTTTTAGTGATATTTAACATACAAATGTTTTTCACTTTCTGTGTTTTTACCCCCCCTTGCATTCTACTTTCCACATTTATAAACTTAATACCTCACTTCTTCCTGAAATTCAAAACCTTGCTGGGTCCAGAAGTCTCCAGAGTCACAGGCCAAATTCAGTTCTGGTTAAACACAGTTAGGTTGAGGATCAGGGATGAATCCTCTGTGTTTCGCTAAACAAAGCATGCAGCCCATGAATGATGAACCTCTATCTTTTTTCTCTGGCTTTCTTTCAATACACAAGTTTGGTCCACTCCTTAAGATTTCTGACTTTCAAATAAAATCATCCTTTGAGTTCAGATGATTAGGAGAGCCAAAAGGCATTGTTTTAGTTTTTGCTACATTTAAAACCAGTTTGTTTTCCTTGAACCAGTCTGTCAAAGTCTTTTTGCAGTTCAGGCGTTATGTGAGAAACAGATTTGCCATTAAAATGCACAGTCGTGCCATCTGTATAAAAATGTATAGCACAGTAATGACATAGCCTTGCAAAATCATTAATAAAAAGAAAAAAACAGGAATGACTGACACTACTCAATTCAGGGAGGGGGGAGGATAGAGGGGAGAGACATTGACACCTTTGACTGACAAAGGGGGGAAGAGACAGCCCTGTGAAGAGAAACAGATTGATGCTTCTCCCAGATTCTTTGTCTTCCTGACAGAGTATGGGCAGCAGCACAGGCCACCTACTTGCTGCGCTAACGCCTGCAGCACGTTAGGCCAGAAGCTTTGGTGAAGTTAGCTAAGAAAGATTTCCACTACATTTTCATTTACTTTGGGTATGCTTGCATGAACTCGTTATTAAATGCCAGCTCAAAAATCCCATTTGGCCGGAGCTGTTCCTCTGCAGCCCAGCACAAGTGGGTGGCCCCACGTTCAGTCCCTCTGCAGCTCTCCCCAGCCAGGCTGTCACTGTCTCCTGCTGCCCAGGGAGCCTTCCCCTGACAACACACCTGCCTGCAACACCCCTGATTCTGGACCTTTCTACATTCTGGGCCAAACCCCGAGGGCTGACAGCCCCCGCTGCCCCACTGCTTCCCAACTGGATTGCTACCTGCATACCCCTGCTTCTCCAGGCATCCTGCTCATACCGGAGCTTTTTTGTTTAAATGCTGGCGGGCACCCAGCTCTTTCCACTCCCAGGCAGAGGCAACGTTATAATGGCGACATCCTTCAGGTTCACCCTTACTGAGACTGTACCACGAGCTGAGGGAACAAGCAGCAGCAGTAATGCAGAGTTCCCTCAGTGGCCTGGCAAAGGAGCACTGGCTGCTGGCAGCCCTCACGTCACACCTATTAGATAGGATTTGGGTTCAGGGTTGACGTGTGTTGGTCCCACCTCAATCTGACAAGCCAGCAGGATACTGTGATTCACAGAGGGAGACGTGCGAGTCTTCCAAAAATATGCCTGGAAGGAAAGAACTGATGAGGGCATCTGAAAAAGACGCACATATGGTTTTTTTGATGGCTAAATAGCAACCAGTTCTTTAGACTTTTCCTCAGGTCACACAGGTGAATGCTTTCCCTAGGCTGAAGCCTTCTAAAAATATCAATGAAATGGATTCATTTTTGGCTATGTTGAGTTTAACAAGTGTCCCTTAAGCTTTGTTTACCCATCATCTTGTCAACGTGGCATATGCATCTCTTCGCTATCAACTATGTGCTCCACCCTTTGCGTCTGGCTGAGTGCTGAGAGCCGACTGCAGCCCACAGCCTCTGAACAGTCCTGGGGCACAGCCCAGGTCTCTTGACAAATCTAGGAACATGTGCTGAAATTGCAAAAGCATCAAAACAATAAAAGCCAGAAGAACATCTTTACAAGGTATTTGCGAGCATTCACCCCAGGGACTTCACTATCATTTGAGAGAAAACATTGTAATTGTGGTAGAATTATAGATTACAGTTTTACTCGGACTTCCTAAAATTAACCTCTACCATTACAGACCTAAATTTGGAGCCATTGTGCCACTTGGAGGAAAGCCGCTAGTTCAGCACTAGCAACTTCAGTTGTATAAAAAGAACTTTTTTAATGATCATTTGTGTTTCATAAGCATTGCACTATTTTTAGCAATATGAGAAAGTAAAGCATGCCTCCTTTTAAATCTGGCTTTTACTACACCCTGTAATTTATGGCGATATAATAAGTAATTTGAAAATAAAGATTTGAGACAACATTTTAGCATTAGTGTTTTTAAGACAAAACAAACATTCAAAATAAAACCTAAACCACAGCAATGAAATCTATCATTAAATGCCTACTTTCTGCTAAATTGGTAGCTATGGCAGCTTAAATCTCAAACATTTGTTGTGACCTCTTGCGAAGTAAAAATAATCTTATTATTCATTGTGGTTCAAGACCAATATAGGGTATTATTTCATCCTAGCCTTAAATATTCATGGAGTTATATAGCATATCTTTAAAAATTGTATTAATTACTCTTTGTTGAGTCCAAATGACTGCTGGTTTTCAGAAAGAAATGTGTATCAGCTCATAGTATTTGCTTTATTTGTGAAGATTAGCACTTTTAAGGCTCATTTATGCATAATACATCAGATGTGACCTGTTTAATCAATGCCAAAGTTCTTCTGAATTAGTATCTCTGTGCGAGTTTCAAACACAAAGGCTTTTGACTGTTCATGGAAAAATTCAGACACACTTTTTCTCTTGTTCACTGTGTAAAAGCTGCTACTGTACTGTGGTGCCAAAACTCAAAGTTAGACTGCAGGGAACAATACATGCCAAGCAGTTCAACCCAGTCCATTATGTCTCTCAGACAGCACCTATGTCCCACCAAACAGAACCTCACATGTCCCCACTGATCACATAGTTATTTTTCTGAGATAAGGAGACATGTCCCCTCTACATGGGAACCGGCCCTGGGTACGGACATAGGCATATGGCAGTTCTTCCTACCTACACACTTAACAAAAGCCACTTCTCTGCCTCCATTTCTATTTTCACCCAGCATTAATATCACTTAGGAGTGGGTCAGTAAGAGAAGTGTCCTCTTACCTCGACTTTAAGGAATTGAAATGTCATGTTGAAAAGTTTTCCAGAAACCACTATGTAAGACTGCCAGCTGCTATGCATTTTCAAGGCCAAGCACCATAGGAGACTGGCTGAACACCCGAGACCTTCTTCAGGCAAAGAAGGGAATTTGTTGTAGTGAAGTTTACCAATTGTTTTCCTCCTGTGATTTCTGAAAAAGGTAACATTTAGAGAAGAAGAAATAGAAAGGATTTTGCCTTAAAATCTCCATATCTTTAGAACTTCAGACTCAAATATCTAAGTATTGCTCCCTTCATTCTTCAAATTCATCATACACCTGTACTATGAACCCTGCAAGTGCAGTACAAATCGTGTCTGTAGCCATGCGTGAACTCCAACTTTTATTTGCATACACATCTCATTGCAACAAGAAGGTTTTTCCTGCTAGAAAGACAAACTATTTGATTTTGAAAAGCCAGAGAAAAGTGATTGTGTATTTTGGAGGGCAGCTGGACTCTATCTATTAACCAGATCCAAAACCAGCAAGCAAAACTCAAATTTTAGAAGAGGCCAGCAAAACAGGAATGGCTAAGTATTGATAAAACCAAATTTTACACAAGCTAAAAGATCACTTTACGCTCAAAATTAATATTTAGCCATTAAAATCCTTCTCTGAACCCCAAAACTTTTGGGGGCTTTTGTCGTACCCAGTCTGACAGGCCAGAGCACCTCCACCTAGAAAACTGGATTCAGACTTTTGTGGCTTGAGATCCCCAGTCCGCTCTTCGAGCAGCACATGTGAGCTCTACAGCAGAAAAGGCAAAGATTGACATTCTCTCTGGGTTTACACCCATACCAGCTTGCTGACTTCTGTGTGGCTTGGCAGGTGCAAACAAGAAGAGAGTTTATCTCTTTTCCTTATTTCTTGAGTTCCTGAAGCTTTTTGTTGTTGTTTTAGACCAAGAAAAATATGCACATTGAAAGAAAGAACAAAAAACTTTAATAATTTTTGTTCTCTTTTCAACTGTTATGTAAATGACTCATGGAAATCATAAGCTGAAACTTTGAAATTGATAGAATTGAAGATCAATATCTTGAGCATGGCTTTTTGTGCCATACAAAATAAAATTTGCACCCTCTTGTAATATTTTGTCTGATTCTTAAACGTGTTTTTGACTTCCATATCACTGGCACTGAGCCTGGGTAGTTTTTTCCTGGTAACAATTTTTCCATAACATAAATATGCATTTATGAGAATTTTGTGAGAATGGTATAAAAGGAGAAGTAGAAAAGGCAAAGAAAGAGATAGAAGATCCATGTTAAAGTAAATTCATTCTCAAGAGCCAATGAGATCTTCAAGTTTGTCCCCACTGAAGCCAAGCTCGTGTTCTCAGTCTCTCTGGAAGAGCTGGGTTCAGGGAAGAGTAGGTGCAATAAATGGTGCTACACACAGACTGGCATGACTTATGCTGATGCCAGTGCTGGAGATTGCCGAGCTGAACAAGCAGCCTCAGTGGAGAGAGGAGAAGGAGCAGCAGCATTTCTCACTGAGGCAGCTGCATAAAAGTTTACAGGTACCAGGCTGAAGTTAACGCAATGGCAGAGCACCTGTCCTCCCCTTTTCCAGGTGTGTTAGCATTTATGGAACACTTAAGATTTGGGAGGAAACGGTTAAGAGGTCTCTGCTCCTACTAGCTCTTTCCTATCCCTCCTCTTGAAATCTGTGGAACTCTTCATATTCATAGATTTTTTTTTTTTTCTTTATCTAAATACAGCCTTTGGGGGAAAAAGAAGCTTGTACAGAAAATGGTAATGAACTTCACCAAAATGTGGGTTTCATGGGGAAAATAAATGTTTCCTTTCGTAAATCAAAAATCCTATTTAAGCTGTCATTGTAGTAGTACTTGTTAAACTGGGAGAAGATACAGAAATTTCTCAAACATATTGATATCATTTAAAAACAAACATGGTGAACAGAAAGGGAACCAATTCATTTTTAACTTTCATTTAAAAAATCAACTTCAAAAACACTGTAGATGCTCATGAAAATAGATTTTCATTTACTATCCGCTCTAGAGGCTAAAACTATATACTCAGTCTCTTTTGAGTCTCACATAATCTACTAATCCACATTTCAAACAAAAAGAAATGGCAAAATACATTCATAAACACAAGTGCCAATATATGTATGTCTGAAAAAAACTAGTAATTTAAGACTCTTTAGACTCTTAAGTGTTCCCCAAAGAATGTTATTAAAAACCGTTGCAAGAAAAATAATGTTATTAAACACATTTATGATAAAATAATTGTGTGGAAGGCACTGTCACAGAAGAACACGGACCTACAGCCAAGGACAATTGCTTTACTATGCTTAATTCATTTATGAAACATGAGGTGTCTGTTTTATGTGGTTTGGCTAAGACCGGTGTGGATTTTTTTTTTTTAATTATTCTTACAAGGCTAATGGATTATAATATGTTTTGCCTCAGACTGCATTCCCTAACACATATTTTATACAGAGGATCTATGATGTATTCAAGGCCTGCTTTCCCCATGAATCTATGGATCAACAAACATCTCCCTATTGTGTAAGGTACTGTTGTCTGGTCGCATTTAAGAAAATATTATTTGCTCAGAGCATTGTGAAGTTATGGGGGGAGAAGGAGGAGGTATACTAGCCAAGGAATCCTTTTGTGACAGTTCAAGAAAACAGACAACCATCAAACCAAAAACGTGCCAGGCATGGAGGTTCATAGGTCATCGATTCAGAGCCTGCCGTGCACTTCAAGTCATCTCCTACACAGAATACAATGCAGAACAGGAGCATGCTCAAAACACAGAGTAGTTTGAAGAACAGAAGAGGCCTTTTCTACTTTTTTTGGATTAAGCTCAGCCTAGGAACATAAGCCCTTGAACTAGTATTGTTTAATGGCCACAACATGCTGTACTTGCCTTGGATGAGTAGGGAGACCCAAAGACAGGGCTTGTAATTTCTCCAAAATCCCTCATGCTGTGCTGTTCTCAAGCCTCAGGGCTCTCTACTATAATTATCAAAGCTGAACCACACACTCTGCCGGGCTGCCAGCCTTTCCACTGCCATGGCACAGATACTGGAAGCCCTTGTGGTACCTGGTTCTGCTCTGAACTGTAAATTAGGACTGACTCCCTGGAAACCCAGGAGCCAGCAGGTGAGAGAACAATGTCTAGGAGAAGATTCACTGTCAAGCATTCATCCAGACCCAATCTATATGTTCCCAAGCAGATCAGCACAACTGACTTGCTTCCACAAATGAATTTGGTATCTGCCAGGCGTGTGCATTGCCTGTGACTGTGCACTCTTTTAACTCTGCAGCTGCCAGTCACACAGGGTACAGATCATGGTAACCACACAAGGAGGCCCAGGACCCCATTTCCCTATCCAGCCTCACCTCTGAAGGAGGCCCCTTTCATGACCTAACCACTCACTTCACTCTGGCACACATCATCCCTCCTTCCTTCCAGTGGCCTCTGGCTGCTCTTGCTCCCCTAAGATGGCCAAGGGACTGCATTGGCCTGAACTAGACATGCAGGTAAATTCCTGCAGCAGACTCAGCAGACTCACCCAGCTACATTTGTTGTAAGCTTCTCATCTCTCCGTAGTTCAGCAGTGCCCTATTTTACTTCTCAGCCGTTGGTTTAAAGGGAGCAGTGGAAGAAAGTGCAGGTCGCGTGATCTCCTGTGACAGGGATGCAGAAAACAAGCCCAACTGAGCAGTGACAGGCACAGATTGCCTGCAAAGGGGACTGTGTGATGGCAGCAAGCTGCCCAGCAATCAGACTTCTCTCAGTGGGAGAGAAAACTTTTTTGCGGGAAGAGAAATACACAGACCTGCAAGCCTGGCCATGCACAAGGAAAAGCAGAGTCCTGCTGACCCCAAGGATCATCCCCTGCAAGTTGTGGGGCCCTGCCTGCTTCTGTACCAGCAAAGCTCCATGTGGCTATCAGAGCAGGGAAAAGTACTCCATCCTCGGATAGTCTTTTAAAAATTTTAAATCACTTTTCTCTCTCAAAGTAATTTCAGAGCTATTGTGTAATAGAGAGGAAGAAAAAAAAACAAACCCTTTTCTTTTCCTAAAAAGAAGGCTTTCGCACCACCTACAACCCAGGATTAAACTTCAGAGGCAGTTACACAAAGAAAAGGATTTCTGTAAAGAAATCAATCAATCATTCGTCAAGTGTGGGTTCAGCACCTCTGAAAACCAGGCCGTTTCTCAGGTACATGAAGATATGAGATCTTTATTTAAACCACCCTCAAACTGTTTCACTCAAATCTCAGAAAACTGTGACCTAAATGCCTTAAAAGAGCTTAGATTTCAATACTAACCTCTCTGGGACTGAAAACACTGCTCCTCAGAATCTCCAGCTCACCTTTCCTTTCAAAGTCCGTGCGAAAGAGGGAAAACCACTGCCCACGGACAAGCCAGACATCTCTCACTGCATCAGCTGGAGCAGGGGCTACAGGGCTTGGTGTTACTTACAGCCATCTTACAGCTCTCCTACCGGAAGCTTTCAGAAATCTAAATACTCGGAAAAAGGGCCTTTGACATACTGCTCTCTCTCCTTCACTTTCATTAACCTTCTCTTTTTTTACATACTGTAAAGCCCGTTGTTATAATTAACTGTCTGTAACAAAGTGATTCAAAGTAAGGCTGGTATTTGTAAACTTTTAGGACTTCATTGTTTTATAGGCATGCTCAGAGCTCCTGAACAGTCAGACTCCACTTTTACGGATATTTTGTTATTTTTTTATTGTATGTACACAAGCAGAGTAGGTGGGACTGATCAATCAACACCTGCAGTACATTGTGAGTAACTGAAGATAACATCACCTTACCTGGAATGACTTCAGTCCTTTGCAATAAAGATATTCAAACTCTTAAATGCTTAATGGTACATGGAGGCAAACAATCCATGGAAATAATTTTATGGTTCAGACCAAAGGATCAAATCAAAGCTTTTCACCAATTTCAATACATGTTATTTAGAAGTCTCTGTCACACCAGATGGTCTTAAAGCAGGGAGAGGGCTATAAACCAAGAGGTAACACTGGTGTTATCATAGGCACTTCTAAAGTGCAGCTCCTGCTCCTCGTTGAGGCAGGGCCAGGCCAGGCCTGGGCAGGGAAGCAGGACCATGTTTCATGAGCATGGGGACAGTGCTCCTTGGTGCCCTCCTGGGGCTTGCCCTCATTCACAGAAGGGTGCAAAGGAACTGGCAGTCAGCTGCACAAGCAGCTCGGGAAAACACCTGCAAGTCCCCTCCCAGGGGAAGCACAGCCCCTTCGGGTGGCTTTGCAGCTCATTGCCCTCCCAGCAACAGCCCACCTGTGTATGTGAATCCTGTCTCAAACCCGCACGCTGACGCACGTGGGAAAGCCCACAGTGGCACTGCCCTGCCCTGCCCTGCCCTGCGCCTGCATCCGGGAGGGACAGCCTTTCAGCAGGTGCACGAGCCGCCCAGCATCAGACAGGTTTGAGCAGATGGTGATGTGTTCCGCTCCATCCCCGCGCAGAAAAAACACTTTTATTATCAGGCACGGTGTGTTTGGAGTCTCAATATCTGCTGCTCTTTACTTGGGGCTGCTGACAGAGGTATCACTGGAGGGCTGTGATTTACCACCGTCGTATTTATTTACATTTGTGTCTCAAGAAAAGTGGCAATTTGCCAGATTTGAAAGTGCTTAATCAGATCTGATGGGCAGCTTAATTAGTGCAGGTCACAGCACTAGTTGTCTTCCAGAAACATTACCATTTCTTTTTTTTTTTTTTGTCAAGGTAAAGCAGGAGGAGGTCAATGCCGCCTGCATGTTTTACATTGTGCTAGTTTAAGTCTTTGTGGGTTTATTTCATTTCCTCTGAGTAAATGAACTTTGCCTCTATTTCTACCATGACAGTATACTCCAAATAAAATAGTGCAGGCACATACAAAAACGGGAATGTAGAAAGACAAAAATCTTATTTATCTCCCCCATCCATCCATACTCCTCATAATACTCTTCTCCCTTCCCCTCCTCCCCTCACCATGATTACTGCCCCTCCAGTAGTATCCTCTTGGTATCTTTCCATCTTTGAAAAAAGGTGTTTTGGACTATGGAGCATTTTCATTACACATATATACACACACATTTATAAGGCCATTTATTTTTATATATGCAAATAAATAAATAAATAAATAAGTACAGAGAGATGGGGGCAGACGCTGTATCTAGCGACACATTATATCAGACTGAGCAATTATAAACTCAGCTGGATTATTCTTAATTTTCACCGCCCTGAACGAAATTTGAATGTGACCAATTATATACAGACTGACAAACCAGAGAACATAGAGATTAATTTTTTATGGCTACAGAACCATTTGCACTCCATAACCTTGGGAGTGACACGCTGCTGATAATCAGGGACACGCGTTGTTGTCATGCCACCATGGTAAATGTGAAAGGACCTTTTACATCTGTCGTGCCACAGAAGGCAGGAGTGGCATATGGAGAGCCAAACCTCCCCAGGACACCACTGGGACCACATTACTTTTTTGAACAAATGAGAAAAATTATTTCCCCCTTTTTTCCTTTACAAAAAGGAGTTAATTGGGACTTCAGAGAGCAAAGGAGGGCACAACTAGCACACGGATTATACACAGTCACAGCACCGGGGCTGCGGCACCTGGCCCGTGGAATGTCCTCACCATGACCCACGGCATTGCAGAGGACAGGACTTTGTCATGTCCCTAACACAGAGCACTGCCATGCACAAAACATTCCTTTACAACTTCTGGGGACTATTAGCAGACATAAGGCCCAAGACACTGCCACACAACCAATCAAGATACTGTGAGGTGAGTGGATCCAGCAATTTGCTATGAAGATTTTCTAACTTTATCCATTCAAACTTTTTAAAACTAACCTTATTGTCCTTTCCTCTGACACTCAGATTTATCACAGCATTAAGGGGCGGGAGAAACAGTCTGCAGCACTGTCAGGTATCCAAAGCCATGTGTCCCCACAGGATTTTGCAGGTAGCTGTGACCTGCATCCTCCTGCACCCATTGCTTTTGGGAAGTCGCCCTGCAGTGAGCAGCCTGGCAGGAGGCTCCTGACTGCCTGAGCAGGAAGGTTAGCTTTAAAGAGGGAAAAACATTTACAAACATGCCCAGTGAAGAGAGACTGGGTATGGCACAAAGCAATACAGTTAAGCTGTTCAGGAAGGATATAAATGGATTTTTTTCCCTTCTTTTTTTTTTCTTATGTATCCTCACTCTCACACCCTGAGAAAAAGGAAAAAAAAAATCCTACCACAAAAAGAATGACCGTAACTCTAGAGCCAAACCCCTGTTCAATAAAACAAGCAGAAAATGTGTTTTTACATTTCCCTATTTACTCTGACTCACTTTATTAAGTAAGTTGAAGATCATAATTTTTATGCCTGTTTATGACCACATTTCCAATACACGTGGCACCCTGTAAATCCTACCAGTGCTGTGCCCCACCTAGGGCTGTGCTGCAGCTTCCCACACATTCTGTGATTACGTTGATGAGGCTCAGCACTGCCACTGCAGGTCAGGCTATGCCAGTGTTTCCACTCAAACCCTCTTGTGGATGGCTGTCCCAGAGTATGGATTTGAAGTTAACTGGGCTTTGCTTCACACAGTGGGACAAATTCACTTCCCTCCACATTATTAAAGGAAACAAACTCCTACAAAAACACATTGCCTGATTTTGATAAAATGAAGATGAAGGAGTTGAGAGGGAGAAGGCCTGCCTTTTGTTTGAACATATATTTGTCTTTAATTATCTCCAAGGATCCCATTGCAGTGGGACAGGTGGTTACAAGATGCTAACTTTTCTCCAGCAACATCCCTCAAACATGTTCAGTTTCCCACTGCTAAAGCGGATGGCACAGTTTATTCCAGGGCCACCTCCCCTTTTTGCAACTGTAATTTATAACCACAGAACTTGCACCTGTAATTTTAAACCCACGTTTGAACTGTGGGGAAAAGTCAACTAACCCCCGTCTGTCATTGCCTTTGTGCGCAGCCAAGTCACAGAATAGGCAGCCACATCCTCTCAACAGAGGGAAAAAATATTGCAGCTACAGCTGGCAAGATGTGCCCTGCCCCATTCAAAGGAAAGCAAGTTCTCAGCTATTTTCAGTGACAGTTTCTTAGTTCTCTGGTTAGGAGGGAAACCTTCCAAGAAGGGATGTAAGGACAGACTGCTGGCTCAAGCTGCTGGAATGCTCCAACAATAGTGAGGAGAGATTTAAGATGCTGCCTTTAATCAAAAGGGAGTGTTTAGGCTGCAGCTTAATGGTGACGATGTGAATGTCAACACTGTTAACAGTTTCACTGCTGATCTGATTAGCACGAAAACCCAGTTAGTCCAGGGCTGTGGGCAATTTGAGTTGTTTCCCACCCCTTCACACCCACTCCATCACTTGAATCTAACTTAAAAGAACTGTTAACTTTTATATAAGCCAGATATTTCATAGGCTCATTCCTTCCCTTGGAATGGCAGCAGCTGTTATGTATTTATTTTCAAATAATAAAAAAAAAATAGCTTAAGCAGTCACATCCATATTAAGTTTCTCTGGGCAGAGCCCATCTTTATGTTCTGAGCTTGTACGGCATCTAATTCAATCTGGAAAATAATAGTAATAAGTAACAACTGTGTAAAGGGTTGCTGTAGCATAAACTGACACAATGGTCTCCTTCAGATGAGCCTAAATACATTTCCAGTCCCAAACACTGGCTTCTTACCATGCGTGAGAACACCCCACAGCTCCTTTCACTATTATAGATCTGACTCCTCAAGGCATATTCTTATGTGAAGTTTTGTTTGAGGAAAGAGTAACTCCATTCCTGGCACTACCAGATCAGGCTCCAGCCTTCCAGAGGATGCTCTTTACCTTTACCAGGCCAAGCTGCCCATTATGAAATTCACCTCCCACTAACACATACCTGCATTAATATATAGCTACTCTCTAAATCAGCTGTGGGGGTCATATTGCTATGTTACCCAGGACAAACCTTGCATCTCAAAGAGGTCACTGTTTCAGAGTTTTAAAAGGTGGGTCTCTGTTTCTCTCACAGCTGCAGGTCGCAGATGTGATGGTCTAGGGCAGTAATGCACAAGGAGCAAATCCCCATTCCACTTACTGGCACCCAAAGAGCTCAAATGTACCCGCCAAACTGGTACTGTGCCAAACTCAGCTGTCAGGAGAAGCTGGCCTTGCACTTGAGCGATTAATAACTTTTTGTGGCCCATATCAAATCTAACTAGCATTTTTATTTTGACCACTCTGAAATAAGGTGAGAACAGCTCTTCTGACTGACATCTTGCAGAGGACAAACCATTTTCCTGCTTCAGGGTCCATGGTTTTCATTTGCATTGTTCTATGATAGCAATTCCCATTGACTTCAGTGCAAATCATGCATGAAAACAGAATAATTAATCCCCAGAGGCAGTATTTTAAAAGCCACATTTTATTTTGGAGGCAATTCGTTGGTAGAAGAAAATCATAGATGGCTGATCAACAAGTAAAGTGCCTTAAATGCTTCAAGACATCACAGATACATAGGTATGTATGATAAATAAATTGAAAATGAAGAATGAAAGTACATGTCAGTACTTTACAGATAAAAACCTTACAGGGATGTTACAAACTTCAGTCCAGGAAGTACAGTGGAGATTGGCAAATAGAGCCACCTATTCTCTATATAGTTATTGCAAGGGGTTCTCCAACATCTCCACCTGATGCTGGTCACAAACTACCCTGCAACAAACTTAAAATCACATAGCAAAAGGAATAAATCTCCTAACTATAAAAAGTCCTAAGAGGCAAAAAGAGTTAAAGTTCTCTATGCAGCTGCTGGATGAATCTGCCTAGAGTAGATACTCTGCTCTACCAAGTACAGAAAGTGAAATCTGACTCAGGTGAAAAACCCTGCCCTGGACCCTAACCAGCAATCATTTTAGTACTCTGAGCACTAATTGGACACAGGAGCATTTGGTCTGCTTGCAGGAGTGCACAGAATCAGCAACTGCAGAGTTAAAATGGCAAATTAAAGGAAACCAGGTCTCTAAATACTCTGGGCATACCCTGCTCCAATTCAGAACTGTAAAGCTGTACAGTCCTCATGCCAGGCAACAACCATACGATTAGTAGTTGTGATTTCTCAGTCAGTGAATATTGATTTTAAAGATTTATTAGCTTTGTGTTCATTGGAACTTTATTGCTTGATCCCATCGTCCCCTTCATTTTTTGCTCTGAAACATGCAGGGCCAACAAATTATTTGCTTCATTTGCATGCTCCTGTGTCTCAGAAGATGTTTCTGAATTCTACACAGAAAAGATGGCAAGATTTTAAGCAGGGGGAGGGAAAGCCCCAAAAGAAGGCAACCACCATACCTTCTCAACCACAAATCTAAGGGTAAACTCACAGCTGTAGGACTCTCACATGGAGTCTTCCATGTATAACTAATCACCAAATAAGTTTTCTGAAAACCTTATCAACAGGATGGACTTCTCTTAATAACTGTCTCAGAACTGAGCGCTTCATTCCAGACCGAAATATGTAAAAAAGGTAACATCAGCCTTGCCAGGTTTCCAGATGGGGCAACCATCCCCTGTCCATCGTTGTGGGGAACACCTCATTTTACCAGTGTGCCTTGGGTCATGGGCTCAGTCACCCCAGTGCCCAGCACACTGAGTGTCTGAATACTCTTTGCCAGGGTGGGTTTGCCTTCTTAGCAAAGAGCAAAGGACAAATTCAAAAAGTTGTGGCTTCTCTAGAGCAGATTTATCACTTCTTTTCTGTTGAAAATAAGTTGCACTAGCAAGGCTGGCACGGCCTGATTTGGGAACACCAACAAGAATCTTTGTGTTCAGAAGATTCAAGGCTAACCCGCTTCTTCCCACAATACTTTGCCCTACCCTGTCTCAAGGAAGCAAGCGGCATCTCTGCAAACCTTCCAGGTCCTGACAGCCACAGGCCCCAAAGCATTTCGAGGACTAGAGCTTGGGTAAAATTTTCCCAAAAGGACCCCTTCATAGAGGTGCAATGTCCCTCTGTACCGCTGTCTTGGTGCCAGTCCTATGCTGAGGTGGAGCAACAGCTGCTGCAGTCCCAGTACCACAGCTCCTTTGGGCAACAGCTAAGCATGTGGGAGGCACTGTTTTCTGTAACAAATCCATAGCAGGAATTAGGCAACACAGTCATGAGATTTTCTTCATTACAGCCGACACCAGCATCTGACAATACAGACAGTCGAAGTGTTTGCTCTGGAGCACTACTGTCACGCAGAACACAATGATGAACTGCAATTTAGAGAGGAACATGTCTTTGACTGGTTTTAACAAACTTACAGATTCACTTGTACAACTCACAAAATTCATCCTATATCCTAAGAAAAACAGCACGTTTAGAAGGAGCCTCTATCTTCATAGAAAAAGCAAATTAATGCAGAAAAGGGCTGAGACTGTGCCAGAAGCTGGGCCTGGAGCCATCACAGACCCTCAAGCACCCATTGCAACAGGTACTTCATAGAAAAGAGTGCAGTGGATACCTAAAATAAGGAAGGAAGACAAGGGCAGCTTCCACTGCTGTTAGAAAGTGTGTCCATTATCCATATCACACTAACATGATACAGGATGTGAACGCAGGAAAACCTGCCTACCAAGCAACTCAGAGAAACTTACCACACTCCACATGCATGGGACATTAATTTAATAGGTAATAAACTGCAGTAAATTAAATACATAGTTTTCTTATTACCAGGTTTGCACTAAAGCATTACCCTCCCCATCACTATCAGCAGCAGGACATGTATCATTATTTAGTAGCACCACAACCTACCTCAATAAAAGGCAAACAAAAGCCAAAAGGTACAGCTCTCATTTACTGGGAAGACTTACTGCTGTGGGAGGAAGAGGGCACTTGAGGTGCAGAAGTGATTAGGCTGCCAATAAGGTACCAGTGGAGATGGTAACAGCACTGGTGGGCAGGCGCTGCTCCCATTGCCAGTAGATGTTGTTTACGGAGGGAAGTTTCCTTACAGGGAGTTCTGATAAAATGATTTTCCACTGGAAAATGGGTTGAGAGTATTTGCTCATTTTAAACACAGTGAATAGTCATTAACTGGTATGATTGTTTCTGGTGACCTAGACCAGACTGAAACCAGTGTCCTGGAAACGAGCTGATCTGTGCCACTTCACCAACCTCAAGAAATATCAATCCTTCCTTAAAAAGAAACCACAAAATAAGGAGGAATTTAAATGACATAACAGCAAGAAATGGAAAGCACAGCAATTAGGACATCAGATGGAACAAACCCATACAGACACCCAGGCTTTTCCAAATAGCTCTACAAATAAAATTAATTTTTCCTAGGGTACATTTGCAATGAACTTGAGCATCCACTTGCTGTTCTGCCTTGTTTGACTGTGGTGTTCAACCAGACACCCAAATCTGCCCTGGGACTGCAGTGAACTTCCTCCGTCATGTGATCTTCCAGAGGACCAGGTAGAAAATACATATACACAGACACAGACACACACAGAATCACTCACAGAGGTTCAGTGCATTGTAATGAAGATCAAGGACACCCTGATTACAGCAGCAAAGTGATACTGAACATCTGTTAATGCTGGAGAAGGTACTTCAAAGAATGAGGACAGCTGGACTTCACATAAAATGGAATCACTAAGTGCTTGTGCGTGAGGCTGCAAGTGGGGCACGCGAGCTCCCGACAGTCGGACCAGAAATGGACCCACCCTGCCACGGACAAGGTGACTCCACAGGGAGAACGGCACAAGCTCTTCTCACATCAGGCCTACAACCCCCCACATGCTCTGCTCTACCCCGGGGAGTACTCCCTGGGGCATCAGCATAAGCCTGGGCAGTATTTAAATTTTTCCCACTTTCTGTGGTGTAAGCTTGGTGTCCTTCCCTCCTTCTTCCTCATTCATGAAAAATTGTTCAGCCTGAGGATCAGCTGCATTTCTGTGTTTGACACTGTATGTAGCTGGAAACTGAAATTCACACCTTCCTCTTCGCCCTTTCAAGCCTAAAAAAAATCTGGATTTTCTTATAGGTTAAAAGCTATTTTCACTTCAGCTTAGCACTAATGAAATCATTCATAACTATATTGCTAAATCCTTTTCTTTCAGAAATATAGGGGGAAAAAACCCAAAAACCCTAAGGCAGACCAGACCTCAACATTTACATTTCATGAAAAAATCCAATCTGATTTTGAAGTTTGGCTTTGTTGTCAGTCAGAAAATAAAATATAAAAATAAAAACAATTTCTGTGTCTAACATTGCTGTTGATAATGTTTTCAAAATATTTTGTCTCAAAAGTGGCAAAACAAATACCAAATTTTCAGTGTTTCCTGTAAAATAAATTTAAACCCTATGTGCTTTTATGAGTCAACCTTTTTTTGGATAAACAGGTAGAGGAAGGGAGTTGTGAGAGAAAAATAAACAGTGTGAGGAATCACAAAAAATACTGGAAACCAGAAAAAACTACTCTGAACTAAACACCCCCATTTAATTCTAGTTTTTCTAGAAACTTTATATCATTTATTCAAGTGACAATTTCACACAGAAAGAAAATGGCTTTGTCAAAATCTCTTTTTTGAGTTTTGTAAACAATTCTCCTAAAGTCTGCTGTTTGAACACAGTCAAAACAAAATTGTTTTGTCAAACACAGTGGGAGAGGGGGGAAGAAAAATCAACATTTTTTCACCTCATAAATATCAACAGTTCACCTGCTCTCATGAAATGTTTTGAAACTATGGGAAAAAAGTGGGACACCTTTAGTTTAAACTCTAAAATGTGCTGTCAGCCCATGCTATCCAGTTAAGCCACTGCAGCCAGGTTTGACCCCAGCCATCCTCCCCAACACACCGTGGAAGTGTAACACTATACAGCTGAGCTGTTCTCCAGCTTCCCTGGGAATGCTCATAGCACTGCTGATCATACCAGCTGCTCTAGTGCTGTTACTCATGCTCAAAACAGTGCCGTTTTTTCTAAACCTTCCCCTTTTGTCTTCTTAAATATTCATCCTTGGGGGGGGGAAAAAATCCAATCGATCTCTGTGGAAGATGCAATGCTTTCTTATTTAAGCCATTTTTGGTTAAAACGGTAAGATCTTTTGTACACGGCAGTTCTGTACACACTCAAATGACAAAAAAAAAACCAAACTGTTGAAGTGGACGTACAGTGAGAAAGAGAAAGAAAAGGAATTAGGTTTACTGAAAATAAGTCATCTATAAGAAGTGTGGAGCACTCGCACTTTTAAAGCAGGATGGAGTCAGATGCAAATAAACTGGCAAAGCTTATTCTGAAAAAGGGCAACCCCCAGCATGCTTGCTGAGGCTGTCAGCGCTCCCTGGCCTGTGCACTCCGGCACAGCCGGCAGCTTGGACTGGAGCACGGGGCTGAGCCGTGGGGTTTGCCAGGAGGTTGTGGGGAGCTGCGCTGCTGCGCGGGGCCTTCCCGCTTGCCGAGGCACAGCCACAGGGATGTGCTGCAAACTGTGCTGCGAAGCCTTTTGTCTGGTTGCTCTCCTTCAGAGCAACTGTGGCTGCCTCCTCATTCCAGCTCAGGAGCTTGAAGTGATTATAACTTCCTCTAGAAACTTAACTCTCTGACTTTCTGATTTTTAACACCCAAATGGAGCACAAATTCATATTATAAGAGTAGCAGAGATTAAATAAGGCAGAATTCATTAATGTGCCAAAAATATGTGCCAATGTGTCTCCAACTAGTTAAAAGACAAATACACAGATTGATTTTTTTTTTCCTCCCAGTACATCCCACATTGCCTATTTCCTAAAACCTTCTGTCAAATGCATAATCGACTGCTATGCCTTCAAAAATAGCACTTTTTTATAATCATTCATCTAGATATTTGGGAGTAGATGTCACACTGTCTGTCATGCCCATGCAAGACTGAGACACGGAAAGCACGGGCATCTCTGCTGAGAACCTGGGCAGGCACCTGGTGCTACCACACCCTGAGTGGGACGGGGCAGCAGGTGGGACAAGCTGGCTGAGGGGACATGGCAGAAAGGGCAGCCTTGCACCACAGCCTATGCTAGCTGCAAAGTGGGCAACCGCAGCCTTCGGTTCCCCTTTGGTCTTGGCAGGTGGGGAACCAACTCACGCGTGTCTTCCCAGGTCTGTGCACCTCTAAGCAACTCCCCAGAAGCCCTGGAGAGTGGCAGGGCCAATACAAATGAAGAACATCCCGCCCGGAATGACTTCTTTCCCAGAGGAAAAACCAAGCAGAAGCAACTTTTCTTCATAGCTGCCAAAAGAGCATACCAACTTTCCTGCAGAATATTTTAACACACTATTTTGCAAATCCAGTCAGGTTGTCACTACCAGACAAGGTTTCTCTGAACTGACAATCAGCACAGTACTATCTATTATATAGCCAGTAAAAGATTCCCAACTCTAATTAAAAAAGCAGTTTTCAAACTTGCAGAGGAAAAAACCAACCCACACTAGCCTGTTTTACTTGCAAGTTTGGTAAAACAGAAATTCCTCCGTGCGAGGGGACCCACATGATGGCAAATCTAGAACAGGATCTCCCAGTACTGTTTTTTACAGTATTTGGCCAAGCTTAATCTTGTCCTCCCCTGGGATAAAACTGCTTCCAAAAGCCACCACTGCAGGTCGTCACTGAGATCGCAGACTGCTGGTACCTACGCTGAGAGGCGATTTCCTGCTGGGCTCTGTTGCACAGCATCCCTCCTTTTTCTGGCAAGAAGACTTGACTCCAGCTCTTCAGAGCAGACAGACACATTTCTGGACTGTACATTTTTATGCAAAACTAGCGAAGCAGTGTTTAACACCTACCTACAAAGCAGAAGGGCCAGAAATGCAGAGAGATAACCCCACGTTAGGTGAGCAGGAAACTCCTCCCAGTACAGTAGCTAGCAACTAGTAGTGATTTTCCTCCTGTAGTGCTGTAAGAATTTACTGTAGATTTTATACTGCTACCTTGGGGGAGCTGCTTATTGTATCTCATTTCCATTTTTACATTGAAAATGTGGATTGTAAAATTTACTGCATCATACGTGGCATTTAAACTCACAGCCATTAGACTCTTACAACTCTACTAATGCCACTTTTATAGGTGTTGGCCACAATCCTAGTTTACCATTTCATCAAAGAAATAGATGCAGCTCCCATAGTGACCAGGATTTGTGATTTAAATAAATGGGGCTTAGGAAATCTCCCGATGAGTTTTCTTCTCAAAAAAGAACAGAAAGTTAACAGAAAGAGATCATTCCAAAAACAATTGGTAGGAACAATGCTGCTAAAGTATAAATTACAAGGTGGTAGAAAGTAGGAAAGAAATAGTTCCCACATGTTTTGAAGCAGCATCAAAGAAACACTTACTGGAAAACAAAAGAAGTAAGTTGAAGGACAGAAAGAAGCGCTCAGGACTTCTTGAATTTGGCTTACTAATATTGAGAGCAACTCTATAGCACTGTTAAGGCAGTTTTGCATGTCTATGTTCAGATATGAGGGCAAAATAATCATGGCCTAGGGTGTGTTGCTCCTTTGGCACAGGCCAGCTTGGTTGAAACTCCTTCTGAGCTCTGTCAGGCTGAGCCAGCTCGGACCTGTCCACTTGGCTCACCTGCTGTTGGAGACACGTGAGAGAGAGGATACCTGTGACACCTTCCCTTTGCTGGAGCTGGCTGCAGGGGTCACTGAAGGCCAGGATTTGGGGTGCAGAGCACAACCACCAAAAACGTCTCTTTTGGCAGCATCTTACTGTAAAAGGGGAGGTGTAAAATGACGTTCAGAGTTATCATGTTATCATGTTATCATGGCCCAGCTGTGTGTTCTGGCCCTCTCCAGGTCCGCACCAAACTTTCCCTGAAAATCTCTAAATCCTCCTCTCTGAAAAACCAAGGTCCTTTCCATTCCCACAACACTTCCTCTTTGTGCCCAGTGCCCCAGTCAGTGATGGGGAACCACTCCCAGCCCACTCATATTTGGAGGCATTTCTGTTCATTTTTCTGTCCTGAGCAGCCTCCCTGCCATCAATTAGGATTGAGTGTCTGGAGTAATGGGCAGGCAGTATTAATAAACCCTAGACTGCAAATCCTTGTCATCTCTAGCCACAGTGAGAGGAAGAGACACGTTTTGAGAATTTCTAAAGCAAAAAAGACAGCATATTTGAACCACCAAATCAATATTTGATTTTTAAACTGGGTTTATGAACCAGAATAACCATAATAACTTCCATAAAACAACAAAATAGATAGAAGGAAAAGTTGTCATATCCACCAGTGGAGATGAAAAGGGCTCACAAGTCAGCTTTACAAGCAGGAAGAGCACAGAAGTACCAAGAGATAATTAAACTTATTTGATCCTTAAACAAATGAGTGTAGGAAGTGAGACCACGAGCATACTCTTAAAAACCATATATTCATATACTGTTAAGTGATCCCACATGACTGTGCATGGCACTAAACTGCAAATCCTGTCATCAGAAAAGAGCAGAAACTAGTGCCACTCTGGATGCAACTCTCCTTCTCGTGGGAATAAACAGGTCTGGACAATGCTGCTTGCAGCACCAAACCCCTGCCCAAGAACAACAAAGGAGCCTGCAGACCCCTGAAAGAAGAGACACAGAAAGGAAAAGTACAAGTGTTTGGGCAGCATTGAAGCCCAAGGCATGGCTTCAGATCCAAATGCCATGTACAATCAGGCAGCTGTGGCCAAGCAGGGGCAGGGTGAGCCCAGCACAGTCATCACTTTCCAGGCAGCCAAATGTGGGCAAGCACACTCATTTCCTATTAGGGCTGCACCCACACAAAGCCTATTTATGTTTTGCATCCAGGACCACATTGCAAGCTGGATTTCAAAACCATGGACCTCTTTCCTCTCTCTTCTGTGCCCCTTTACCAGAGCAGGGCTTACCCAATCCTTTAATATTTCTTATGTCAGGTTGTTTTTGTTCTGCCCCATTCCTCCCCCCAGTTAAAAATAACAATTTAAGCAAAGTTTATTAAATACAGCCTGTGGCTTACTAAATCCATTTTTCTTCAGAGTGTACAGGTCCCTCTGAAAGAGGAGCAGGTTTAATGCCACTGGGAGATGCTGCCTTCTGACCAGAGATAGTAGGAGCTGTTGCATTTAATTGCTGGGCTGATCCTTGCAAGTGCCCCAGTGGTGAATGCATGTGCCCCAAAGAGACAACAACACTTTATTTGGAGCTGTAGCAGGTAATGGGAAGCGCTATGGGGGGCCTGTCACCTGCAATTTGCCAACAAGGAGAACATCATGCTCCCAGGTTTACTTCGATCCATGTGAAGGTTGCTCTGAGCCTTCTTTTATTTCTTTGTTCTTTCACCAGAAACATTGCACAAGTCTTTTTGGTTTTAGTTATCCTACTGCCCTTCTCTAGTTAATCTGTTTAATGGAAAATACAGCCATTCCCTAAAAAAACACCTGGTATGGTCATATGCAAGTATGGACTCTGATCAGATCACTTCTTCAGATTTGCCTGACTCTTCAGTTGATTATTTAGACTCAGGGATCTGAGGTAGCTCCCTCCCATGAAGGAACCCACTGGCTTTGGCAGAAGGATCAGCCTGTTGGGGGTACATCTCCCTTTCCCTTGCATTCAAGCAAGTGATAGGAAGAGTTCCTTTACTTTCCTTCATCCTCACAACAGAGGCCTACATCCAATCCCTGGCACAGCCACTTCCTTCCCAGGAGGGTTTTGGGCAGGAAGAGCACAACCTCTCAACCTGGCCACCCTGGCCTGGGTTTGGGCAGTGTCTCATAGGCTTCTCCTGTTTGAATCAGGCTGCCTCACACTAGCTGGAGAGCAGCAGGCTCCTGTGGGAAACATCTCTACAGCCTGAGCTTCTCTAGACACCAAGAACAGCGCAAGTCTTTTCACTCCCCTCAGAGCTGACCTTGAAGCATTTTACCTTGCCCGTAGGCAAAAACGAAGGATAACACTACACAGCTATAGGAAGGAGTGATAAAAACGAATAAGCCATTGTTTCCACCACTGTTACTTTCTCTGGAGCTGCACCAGTGCTAGAACAAAGATGAAAAACTGTCCAAGTTTTAAACAAAAGCCTGAGAAGAAACTGGGGCCAGCAGTCCAGGAGCAGCTGCCAGTGGAGGAAAATGCTTGTCTTGGGGCCGAGAACTGTGACCCTGCAGTTAAGGTGAGCTCATGATGCCACGTGAGGCCACTGCTCCTCTGGGCAGTGGGCAGCAGGGAAGGCAGTGCCATCAGAGGCAAGCACGGATGTGAAAAAGAAAGTAGAGACACCCCGTGCTGAACAGACACTTGAGCTTCAGAGCATGAGAGGGTGCATTGTCCATTTCTCAGCATTGTCCATTTCTCAGCTGAACTTGGGAATCCGCTTTCAACAGCCAGCATAAGCAATCCATCACTCTGTTCAAAGTCCTTTCTTCCTAAGGGTAAGAGACACATGGCAGAAAGGGTCTCTGCCCCAGCAAGGGCTGCTCCTGGCCTGGCCCACCCATCGCTGCAGCAGGAGGCTTCAGCTCCTGCCCCGCCAGTGCAGGGAGCAGTAACCCTACTTTGGTGCACCCTCAAGTAGGTCCTGTCAGTTCCTCGATGATTATGTGGCTGCACTACAATCCAGCTGCAAAGAAACTGGTTCATGATAGAGGTCAAAAGGGACATGATTACATTCAAGACTTCAGGACACAGGTTCTTATTCAAAAAGTTAATAAACAGGCTTTTTAGTGTCTGCCTTTTCTTTGAAAATGGGGAGAGAGAAAACAAAAGAGCAAAGAATAGGAGGGGTTGCCCTCTCACCAAAGCTAACAACAGCAGTGAAGCGTTTCAGCATTTTAACCTGAAGAAATTCCTCCTCTTCCCTTTCTCCTGCTGTGGGCAAAAAATATTTTCATGGGAAATAGTTGACTTTACAAAAAAATTGCAAAAACACACAAGCATGCTGATACTGAGGTTGGTCCTGGCCGAGACTGTTGGTGTGATGTTTTAGGTGTTCCCAGTCTTCCTTCTTAACCTTTAACTGCTGTGTCTCCAAATCACCACATGTTGTCCATTGATGTCTCTTCACCTATGTCACCTTCAGTGTTTTTTGCATCCTCTCAGTCACACCACTGCTGCTATCTCTTTCTTTGCTGACATTGCCCCAGTAAAAGACCTTCTGGCTGGGGAAACACTTTCAACTGCAGAAGCTAAAGCTGTCCCCTGTCTGCAAAGGTAATTTGACAGATCTCAACTTTTCTTGTGGTGTCAAAATGAGCATGCTCTGAGTGTGGCAACAGTCCTGAGCCCCAGCAGGCAAAGAAAGAGAACCAGTTTCTACTTCTGATTCATGGTGCTGGGGGAACTGACAGAACTACCCCTGTGTTTCCATCCACCCCGAGAAATTTCTTCTGCGTGTGTTTTCCTACATAGTTGGTGTTTTTGTTGGTTTGCTTTGGGTTTGGTTGGTTGGTATTTTTTGTTGTTGTTTGAGGGGTTGCGGGGGTTTTCGTTTGTTAGTGTATTTCCCAAAAACCCTAGTGTGCCTCTCCTGTTTGGTGCAGGAAAAGAAGCCCCTACCATGACTGAATCGCTAGGCACAGGGAAACTGTCAAACACAGTCATGAGCCCTGCATCCTCCACTAAGTGAGCCATTAAGAGGTCAGCGAAGGTGCCGGAATGTGTGTTTAAGGCAAATGGCTTGGCACGCGAATGCCTCTCACCCCCGTACACCAGGCAGCTCAGAGAATTTCCCTCCAGCAACTCCTGGCAGCACAGGGTGCTCATTAGCCAGGGAAACCAGGGAACGGCATCCCTCACTGGGGGGAACTTTTCCAGGTGCCATTGCTGGCCCGGGGAGGAGTTAGTGCCCATCCCCAAGGGCAGAGTAATAGGAGCTTACCAAGGAAGCTGAGGATTCCAGGACTAGCGCGGGAGGCAGGCAGCCAGGAGAAGGTGAGATACAGGAAGTTCTTTCAAGAACACCTATTGGGAAATTCCATGAGCTACAAAACAGGCAGAATTTGCGCTAAACATTTCAGCTAAAATCTACTGTATTCTAGAAGTGTTCTTGAGAAGAACAAGGAATTTTTTTACAGTTAATCCAGGCACTCTGAACACAGGAGAAATTAATGACCTAGTAGTACTGTCAGTCAGAGAGATGAGCAAAAGTTCTCAGACCTTACCAGCAGTTCATCTTCCTTCCCCTGAGCATAAATAGTCTCTTTGCTTTACATCACATGAAAGAAGTCCAGGATGTACTCTTAGCTGTAAGTAGTTCCCTTATCTGTGATAGTTTGTAATATGGGTCACCAACAGATTTCCTGGGATTTTTTCCTATGGAATTCAATTTACAAGCACAGCTTATATTTGTGAGTCATCTGAAGCTTGAGTATTATACAGATGTGTTTGCCAAACAGTTTAAGGAAAGAATCTTTGACCCATGGGATGCCATCTGACAGTGACAACTCTTGCCTGAGAGCAGCCACGTGGCACTGATGTCTTCTGCTGGCATACCTGAGTGGTTCCTGCTCTATCTCGGCTGCAGAGACAGTTTTGGGTCTTTTTTTTTTTTTTTTGAGATAAATAAGACTTCACCAATAGTAAACAATGAAATTGCATCAGTGTTATCTATTTGTATGAAGCAACAAACTGGTTGGAGGATTTCGGCATCTTCAGATTTTGAGTAGCTGTTCAAAACATTGCAATCCTTACAAAACCCAAAATAACCTACAAACAAAGCAAAAATGGAATTCTAGCTGTTGGAGTCTTTTTTTAATTCAACCTAAGCTCCTTCAGAAATTCATAATCTTATGGAAAGACAAATTCTGTGTTTACCTATATACAGATGTGCGTGTGTGTAGACATGCGCACACTCCTAAGAAGTACAACAACCTGAGCAACCCACTGTGGGTCTTGTGTAATGAAATATCCCAGACATTCAAAAAAATCATAGTTGAAAATTTCCTAACTCAATAAAAATCAAATCCAGCATGGGGGAATTCTATACCAGATCTCATTTCGACAGATAAAGAAGAACTGATCACCAAACTAAAAATTAGTGGTAGCTTACATACAAGTGATTGTGACTTGATTGCATATATATGCAAACAGAGTAAAGTTCCAACTAGTAAGTTATACACATGGCAGTTTAATAAGACAGTTTTACAAAGCTGAAAACAATTATGGACCAAATCAGTTTGGAAAATGAATTTAAATAGAAAAACATGACTGATAACTGGGAGCTACTCAAGAATATATTACTAGATACCCAAAAGCCACAATCAACAAAAAAGGCCATATTGGTTAGGAACTCAACCTGGCTCAGGGGAAGTCAGAGCAACCAGAATAAATGAAACACAAGCACACACCAAAATAGAAATGTACAAAAAAGTGGTAAGCAATAAATAAAAACTTTAAAACCTAGGAATTAGAGAAAAAATGATAAATACACAAGAGAATATGCACGGAGGACAATAGAGAATTCTAGGTGTATTGCAAAAAACTCATTAAACATCACTATCTGGGAACAGTAGGCAGACCTGTCAAAATTAACACAGAAAATATTTAACTGGCAAATACATATTTAAGTTCTATATAAAGGGGACGAAAGTTAAGCAGCTGCTAAGGTTAAATTTTTTAAACCAAGTTAATCTCAAAAATTCTCACTCATGAATTTTCAAAGTAAAGATCAGGGCTCCTTGAAAAACTAAAGTTGATATTCAAGACCTTTTTGGTTATTGGGACAGAATAATTAAACAAAACAAATGTCAAGACAATGCTTTGGGAAGAGAAATAGAATGGCCCAAGCAGGTACTGACTTACAGAAAAAGAATCATACCAGGTAGAATAATGGAAGAGCAGATGCAGGATTCAATCAATTAAAAATTAAAGGAAGGTAATATAACTAATACTGAGCAGCAAAGGTTTATGGAAAACAGAGCTCCTCAAACTAATTTGACATCTTTTCTCTAAATAAAATTACTGTTGCCAATAAATGTAATAGTACTGAGGTAATAGATATCTATTTCGACGAAGATGGTGGACTGCATGACATTTTGATTAAGATACCAGCACAACACACAAAAAAAGTCAGCTTGGCACATATTAATGCTTTAAGAATGATGAGCTGACAAATAACAATATATGGAAAGGAAGTTCTCACTGAGTAGATGTGTCTCTAACAGTGTCCCAGCTTTCAACCTTCCACTCTGCTTTTCAGTGGCCTGGTAGAAAACCTATCATTAGTGATAAAGGACACTGGTGATACAGTGAAAGAGTGGTAAATAAGGGAGACACTAACCTGGATTGCTTTGCAAATGGGGTGCAAATACCAACAAACAAGTGAATTGTACTTCTTGGGCATGGAGAGAAGGCTATCTTTGACTCTAAGAAAGCATTACAGCATCTTGGTGGACAATCACCTGCACAGGCAGTCTCAGAGTAAGGATGCAGACAGAAGAATGAACATCCTCCTCTACTCAGAAGCAGGGGCATCACCGGGATTAGTAGGAACACTGAGATACCCACTATTTTGGACCAGCTGTAACTGCTACTGGATTGCTGTGTGCTATCTGGTGTCCTGACTAAAGGTGTTGAAGAACTGAACAGCTTTGTAGGAGAATTACAAAAATAACCAAAAAGATTTGGAAAGTGTGAAATAGAAACAAAGTACTAATTGATGCAGTTAGTTAACAGCAGACAGCATGGAATTAAGCAGGGAACAGTGATGTGACTGTGTTTCTTGACAGTCTACCCCTTAAAGATCAGTTTTAATTCAAACTGGAATTAATTCAGAGCAAATCACAGTAGATCACAGTCAGCATGTCTTCATACTGAAATAGAGTAGCGAGCATACCAAGAGGTCAGCTGGGGTTTGATAACTCCCATGAGATTATAGCTTGTGCATCTACAAAGCAGAGCAACGTATGCCATGCACATTCACACATGTTCAGAGGCTCAAGCCGTCTTCCTCTCAAGCTTCTGGTTTAGGTCTGTCTTCTCTGTGTGCAGCCCCCTGTGAGCATGTCCTTCCCGCAGGGACGGGCAGTCTCAGTAGCACGGGCGGAAAGGAGACCGGGCGTGCCCCTTCACCAAAGCTCTTTGTTCTGAAGGGGCAGGGTTCAGACCACGAGGAATTGCCTTTCTGTCAGGGGTCCAGCTTGGGATTCCAGCTCTGACTGCATCCCATCACGTGTATTTTTATTGCACGTAGATTACAATTCTGTTAATAACTCGGGGGTTGCAGTCCTATACATGCCATGCTGAACGAGACAAACTCAGCTTGGGAGTGCTCCAGAGAACCGGAAGGAGTTGTACCAGGCTGTCACAGCTTACTTTAAGGCTGCCAATACAAAAAAAGTATTCCTGTTAGCTTTCCAGCTAGTTAGGCTTTATTTAAAATATTAACTAGTGTCTTCACAAAGTTTGACTTAGCTTTGCTCAACATCATAAACAGAGGCGTTAATCTCCTGAGCCTCCCTGCCTCAGCAGCATTTACGCTGTGTTTGAAGCGACGTTGAAACCAAGTCCTCCCACCTGTCCAAGCTGTAAGCGAGCCATTGGAGAGGGTGGATAACCCCTGTGTCCTGGACCACGTCCCCTCCCAGGAAACAGTCTCGATTGTCCAAGGTCTTACAAGGTACAACTGAGTGTCGGCTGCAAACCACCATGTTTGCCTGCACAGCTGTGGCAGTCGCAAGTATTTAACACCTTACTTTCTGAATGGACAGGAGGTGCTCAAAAGGAACCAGCAGAAAACAAAGTCTTATTCCCCTGCACCATGAAGACAGAATTAAGGCTCAGCATGGCACAATGACGACAATCTAGCTGTAACATATATACACACACACACTGCACCTCTTGTGATTTTTATATATATATATATATATATATCTGTTACACATTTCCCAATTACGTTTTGCTTTGAATAGGCAAACTGCTAGTCCAGTTTGATTTCCTGCAAGTCCAGATGCAAAGAGGAGCAGAACTCAGCCTGGGCTATACTCACCATAAAAACTAGGCAGAAAAGAGAAGGCCGTTAAAAAATTTTCGTTTACCCACACCCTCCTGCCTCGGGATCAGAGGCAGGGGTTTATGCAGACAGTTTCCCTTCTTCTACAAGAAAACTAGATGGTTTTAATTTAATAACCCTTGTTGCATTCAAAGGCATGTACAAGACTAGCAACAGCAGTNCAGCAGAAAACAAAGTCTTATTCCCCTGCACCATGAAGACAGAATACAGGCTCAGCATGGCACAATGATGACAATCTAGCTGCAACATATATACACACACACACTGCACCTCTTGTAATTTATATATATATATATATCTATCTGTCACACATTTTCCAATTACATTTTGCTTTGAATAGGCAAACTGCTAGTCCAGTTTGATTTCCTGCAAGTCCAGATGCAAAGAGGAGCAGAACTCAGCCTGGGCTATACTCACCATAAAAACTAGGCAGAAAAGAGAAGGCCGTTAAAAAATTTTCGTTTACCCACACCCTCCTGCCTCGGGATCAGAGGCAGGGGTTTATGCAGACAGTTTCCCTTCTTCTACAAGAAAACTAGATGGTTTTAATTTAATAACCCTTGTTGCATTCAAAGGCATGTACAAGACTAGCAACAGCAGTGTTAATACCTAAGTAGGTCAATCTTCTGTGTGGTCCTTGAGGGTTTCATCACAGGACTAGTCCACTGATATTAATGGGAGGTACTCCTCCCCAGTCCCCACACACCACAATGACAATTCAGCTCACCATGGTAATTAATGCTGCTCCTGAAATGGCTTTGAGTTAAACGATTCTCCCTTTCCCGATGCTCAGAAAACACACTTGTGGGGCAAAGTGGCCAAAGCACAGACCTAAGCAGAGCAGAGCATGCTCGCCCCAGAAGTATTTCTTTGCCTCATGAAATACATGTACACTGATCCCTTGTCGATATATGTCTACAGAGAAGTGGGCAGGCAGATGCCTGGCGCCCTGGCCAGATACAAGCCAGCTCTGATTGGAAGCTGACCAGCCCTCCTAAGAAAGTGTCACAGGGTGCAGGAGCACTCAGGGCACACAGAGCTGACTCCTACCCAGCCAGCTCCCACTCAGCAGCAGGGGCAGGTGTGTGCACACCTCTGCACACAAACATTTGTGCCAGTTGCTCAGTATCATTGAGCTGCACTCTCCAAAATCACATTCCCTCAACCCTGACTTTTTTCCTTGCTCAAGTAAGTTTCTTGCTAGTACAAATGACAAAGATGTCGCTGCAGGCTATAACTCACTCTGCAATCATTATTAACTTTCAACAACTCCATGTATAACATAAATCTCTTGAAAAAATGGTATTTCACTTTATATAATCAGTATTTTCACTTTACCACCCTCATTTTACAATGTATTACTACAGAACTACACCAAGGCATTCAAAAACAACATTTGATCAATCTTAATAAAATATTATCTAAATTACATAATTCCTTTTAAAATATAGGCACATATTCTTCAGTACCAAACCTTAGCACTGATTCTTCAATTTCCTACTTTCTATGAAATGCATTATCTGGAATAAAACTTTGGCATAATTCCTGTTAAAGATAGCAGTGTTTTTTCCTGAGCATGAAATAAAATCTTAATATCAATCTTTTGAATATTTTCTACAAGGAGAAATTATAAAGTAGCGAACAGCTACTGGGATTATGAAAGCCATGACTGAAAGTCCTTAGGAAGAAGAATTGATCCAGAAAAGGTCTTGATCCAAGAAACAGTTTTAATCACTTTGCAAAATCTCAGCAACTGAGACACGCTTTATTGACCTGTAACATTGCCACCATCTTGTCAAAATATTTTCAAACTGGATCAAGCTGAAGCATGCTATTTTATGATACCACATATTTCTTTCCTCCAAGGGAATACAGCAAACTGTAGAGTATCTCTGAGACAGGCAAATCTTCTGACCTTTTTTTTCTTTCAGAACTCCCATCTTAGTGACCCAGGAATAAATGTATTTTTGAAATGTCAAATTCGTTTCCATGGCAACATGAAATGTCACTCCTGGAGATGATGTTCAATACAAATGTGAAGAGTTGAAGGCTATTTAACATGTTTTCAGTTGTACCTATTCAGCAGTGGTTGTTATACTTTAAAACTCAATAAAGAAATTAAAATATATTTATCAAAAGTTGATCTCTGGCAAAGTGACTTTTACACCTCACATTATTGCCTGCAACAACACTCACTAAGGAGATGCCTCTTTAAGTACTTGTCTGCTGGTGGAACATGGAAACATTTTCTATTATGTTGACAGTCATTGCCAAGTTCTGTTCTCTGATTTCCCAAGGAAAAGAAGAGGTTTCATCTACCATTTCTACCCACATCTCCTCCATGAATAGACTGTGGGAGGGGGGAAATAAAGAAAATGAAAGAAAAATATCAGGGGAGCTGAAGGAGAAAATGGCTTTTATGAATCCGTAATAAAATTACTTACTCATAACGCAACCCATTCATACATATTACACATACTATACGTAGAGCGCCTCTATACACACGCACTGAGACATAAACCAAAGTAATAATGGATTAAAAGGTTTCTAGCAGATTTTGCAATTTACTTCCTCTGCGGCACAAAGGTGTCCCCTCAGACTCCATCTCTAACCTCAGCAAGGAGGGCCACGGAGAGCCACAGAAGGCAGAACGATTTTGGTGCTACTGCACTGGAGAGGTGGCCCCGACACCTCTGGCCTGAGTCTGACTGTGCCCGAGCCCATGCCAAGGACAGCAAGAGAAGGCCTGCAGCGGTGAGGCAGGTCCTGGCACTACCAAAGGGCTCCTTCCCTGCCCACAGCTGACTACTGAGAAAATGAGCCCCGAGGAAGAAGGAACACTAGCCCTTCCTACTCAAGGAGGTGTCTCTGCACCACAGCTTGCAGGGGCTGTTCTAAAAGGTAAAAACAAGATAAATTGTTCCCTAAAGTTCATAAATAGTATATGAACAATTAAGTCTCTTTTTATGGATGCATCATAAAATATTAATCCATTTTTATTTTCATAAATTTTACAATTTACAAGTTGTTGTTGTTTAAATTTTATGTTAACAAGGCATCCAAAGCTGCCAAATTTGGTTTCAGGTTAAAAAATAATCAACTTTAAAGAAATTGAGAAAGAAAATTATTAGAACTTCCCACTTGCCATCTCAAATATCACAAGGTTCTTGCTGTTACTTCTTTAAAAAGAAGGAAAGAATCAGTTCTCTCTGCTAAAAAAAGAATTGTCAAGTATCAGTTCAGTTTTATTTCATGAGCATTATTAAAGACTAACTGGATTCATGGTGTCCATCCTGGTAGGTATTCTCGCCAGGTACATGGTGTGATGTCTGAATAAATCCACTGTGTAACTAGTTAAAAAAAAAAAAAAAAACAACCACAATTGCAAATAAGCAGTAGAGACTACTAGTTTAAAGAACTGAAAAACTGGGCTTTGCTTGCGGAAGTTCCTACAAGTTCCTAGCTAGTTAAGGTAGAAATTCTGAAGGGAAAATTTAAAACCAATTAGATTACATACAGGGCTATGCACACAGAAATATAAATGCTGAACATACACAAACCCCTTATCTAGCAGAGGTAGAAGAGGTAGCCCTCCAAGCCACCCACAGGCTGCTGAGCAAAACTGTTAGTGTTCCACTTTAGGCTTGTCCTTAATTTTCCCCCACAGGTTGAGCTTGTACTCAGGCCATTCTGAAACGAAGCAAAGGAACCAAGCAGGGACAAGAAATTAAGCAAATGAAGGCTTTAGAAGAGGCATATCCTAGAAATGCCACAAGGATAAAGGAACCAGAGGAGATTGCTGGAAGATAACCATGGGTGTTTCTGTAGGGTTTAGGAAACCAAATCTACTTGATATGATGTGAGTATTGGAGAGCTACAGTTCATAGACCAAGTTTACATACACCAGAACACTTGGAGAGATGCCATGCAAAACAGTGGGGGAAAAGGCACCTGCCAGAGAAAGAAGGCAAAATAGAGAAGTTATGAAATAGCTGTGCAAGACCAGTTGTAGGTGGTCAGTTTGGGTGCACCCTTTATCTGAACACTGATCTCATCATACATGACCATTTAAAAGAATTTGATTTGCAAAACCTGGTTATTTTGCTGTTGTCCTGTATTTCCAAAATGTTAAAGTTTCACAGATTGCAGGCCACGTTTGCTAGTGAGGAAATGGAGGAAGAAAATCCTGTGCATTAGAGTAAGATAACAGATGCCAGGCATCCCAACAGAACATACTCGGGGTCACTTTGACTGTTCCAGCATGAGTTAAAATTAATGTCCCAAGAAATTTTTCTTAGTTAACTTAGTTACATAGCTCCAAATTTTGCCTCTTGGTCCAATTTAGGTAGTTCTGCATTATGGTGTGGATGCAGCAGTGACAACAGCAAGAAATCTCCAAAGGCATTAATGCAATCCCCATCACAGCAGAAATACTGTTTCAGCACCATGCATCTTGATGACTGATTTCCTCTGAGCTTCACTGACCAGTGTCATTATAACAACAAAAATAGACTGTGGAAGTAAGATGAAGCCAGGGGAAATAGTTCATTAAAAAGTAAAAGCATGTGCTGTCATACACATACTTGCACACCGTCAAAGCAGCCAGCTGTCTCAGAACAGACTAATTTTTCTAAATGCAATAAAAGGGACACATTATATTTTACAGTGATAAAAAGTAACAAAGGAATGACTGAAGCTGTCATTGGTTTCCAGAAATCCCTGTCAACAATGGCAACACAGCTCTGCCGAGGATGAGAAGACTCATCTGCAAGGATTTAGGTGAGCAGTTTTGAGCTTGGGGGAAATGCACGGCACTTTCCTGAAGTCATCGGTACCACAGAGGTACCCAACCTCCCTGGGTGGTCATCAAAGATCAAGGCAGCCTGGCTTCTCTAAGAGAAGCTGCTAGAAAAAAGGAAGCTCTTCACTATGTTGGTATCTCAGCTGCAGCAGTTGATTTTGACACCAAAGTTACACCTTACAAATGCCTTCACACAAGTCAAGCCCTTCTCCACCTTCTGACCCAGTCAGTGTGGGTACCTGAAGGGAATATGGGTTGTATCATATCTGAAACCTTCCTAAGCCAAGAGACATAACCCAGAAAAAACTCGCTGCTAGTCTGACATATATTGGGTTTAATAGCCCTGCGGCGATTTCCACAAGCTGCAGATTACGAGGCAGAGTAGCTGTCACTGGGAGGTACCTGTACCCTTTTAGAGAATTACCAGGAGAAGCAACTCTGTTTTATGGACAGCCAGTTTTGCATTGCCAAACTGCAGTGTTGTACATTTACTTCATTTAGATTAGTAAGTTTGGTCCCAGTTTATGACTCTCAGCAGAGTCCCTGAGGACCAAACTCACAGGCTGGAGGGAAGGAGTGTTTACTGTGACAGCCTGGTAAAGCTTGCACGGCTGCTGCGAGGGACACATCGCCCAGGGCTCTCAGCCTGGCACCTCTAGCAAGCACTGCAAGGAAGTTACCATCACATGAGGCAAACATCATCTCCGAACTTCCAGAAACCACGAACAGTACTTCTTTATTTACTTATATTTAGGAAACCACCCAGTCAAACTCTTCCCTAACTAGTATCTGTGCAGGCAGAGTGCAGTCAGCATTGCACAGGGTGAAAACCAGGTCAGAGACTGGCCTAAAGCCTTGCTGGGGAGCGGGTGGCAGGTGACATCTCTGCTGCTCAGAGGCACTTGGCAGATGGGACTAATTCTACCCCCAATCACACTATCACCTACTTCCTTCTTTCAAATCCATGGGAAGACGTGGGTCTTGTCATTCTCTTTTAGTTTTCTTCCACTTCACTTACAGCTTATTTACTTTACAAGCTTATTTTAAAGAGGAGTTACTGATGTTCTTGTTTAATTTGCCCTTGTTTTGGTCTCCTGCACAGGCCAGGACCTCAGATAAAAATCAGACTTGAGCCTTAGTGAGCAATATCCTGGTGCACTTTATGAATAAATAAAACCAAGATCATTCAATAAATGCCACTCAATTTTGTTAAACTCCTTACACATGTAGAAATGCCATTTAATCCTTCAGTAAGTGAAGTGACTCCAAAGTAACGATCCGAGTGCAATGAGCACACTTCTTTAAAATAAAAAGAATGAAAAGAAAGAGAAATTCCATTAAACAAACAAACAAAAAAACCTATGCTAAGAGGAGAAAACCTCAAGCAAACAAGAAAGCTTAAGCCAACTATAATATGTAGAAACATAATATGCCCCAAACTGAAAATAACTCCAAAATCCAATAATATAAAAATGCTTTATAAGGTTTTCCTTTTAAGTTGTGGTGGGTTCCAAAAGGTTCTGCAATGCAGAACCAATGAAATAACATACAGACGTGCCTTTGCTTTGTGAGCCTTTGCTCCAAGCGACAGCTTTCACTGTAAACTTTTGTTTAGAAACAACAGATAATGTGATAAGGCTCTTCCAAAGGAGGTTATGAAAAAGACATTGAGCAATTGCTCTCCAACAATATTAGGACTAGCACAGAAAGAAATTGCTTTGATTCACAGCAAATGTCACTTTGATTATGATTAGGGAGAAAAAAATAGAACCATAGCTTGGTACTTGAACCTCTGTGGGAGGTTAGGGGACCTCTTTCTTTGGAGGTTACTTAAAAAAACAACTTCCTTCAAAACTGGGCTAGGGATTCTTGGCATGGACTCAGAGCAGGTGCAATAATATACTTTTCCTTAAATCTGGGTGATTCTTGCAGCTTTTATCTGAGGAAAGCTAGTGCATTCTGTCTTAGGAAAGCTGGTCCGACTTACTTATCCAAGCTGCAGGATTTTCAGTAACTTCTGCAGGAATCTGAAGGTTCCACAGGAACACCACTTACACTCACACACTGCTCCCCAGTTATGTCTGTGCTCCTCCACTACCATGCTACTGTCTCAGTCTCAATTCAGTTATTAATTCTGTCATTTCTCTCAGCTTCAAAGACCTTTTTTTTTCGACCCTAACACTTCCCTACCAGATTTACGGAGCGTAAATGTCATTTGCAGTCACTCGTAACTTTACAATACATTTTGAATCCGACACCTACTAGATGACTCCCTGCCAAAAGGCAATATTTTTGTATAAAATATGATCAAAAAAACATTCAGCTATATAAATATATACATCCACAAGGCTTTTTTTAAGCAGCTCAGAGTGGAAAGATGGAATTTGGCAAGAAAAGAGTCTTCAAACAAGAAGAACAGCCTCTGCGCGTTTGTGGTAAAAACTGGGTTTGATTTGATCCAGTTCTAAATGTTTTAATATCACACATCGGGCTTGCAGCATTCACACTGTGCCATTTTGAAGTAATTTTCAGAGTCCTACCAAGCGAGGGCTGCTGCACGGCACATGCCTTAGCTGTGCAGTGAACACACATCTTTCTCCCCACGAGCAATACTGAAGGCAGAAGTCTTTTTCTCCAGTGCACATTGCAAACTGTGCCGCTGAAAACTTCATGCTCTCAGCAAAGGTAGAGGTTTCGGTGTGTGTGTCCCAGAATTCAAGGAGAACAGTTGACGTGGGAGGAGAAACAATCAAAGATGTGAGGAAGACCAAGAGCTGCCTGATTATTATTTTTTAAATTTGGAGGAAGGTTGAGATGTGCCTTTGTCTGAAAGTTTCTCTTACCAAGGACACTGTAGTGACCAATTTACAGCCCAGGAAGATACAGATGTTGCCTATAGAAAATCATACTTGAAGATCCAACCCCAGGGCCACCACTCACCCATATGGGGCGGAAGCAGCTTAAGCACTCCCTGCCACACGCGAGCGCTTCTGCAGGCACAAGGGCCTCTGCCCAACGCTGCAGCCCCTTCCTCGGCTGTCGCGGGGTGTGTCCACACCCGGAGCTGTCCCTCCGGTGACCCAGTTCCCTGTCCCCGCCAACACCAGGACGGGTACGGNGCCCTGCAGAAGGAGGTGGAGCACCTCTCATCAGGCCCAGTCCCTCTCCTGTGTGCAGCAGCACCTTCCGTTCCCATGTAACCTGGTACTCACGGTACCTCTGTACCCAGTATTGGAGCTCACCAGCCAGCTCTGAGCCTAACCAACACCTGGAGGATTTTTTCCTGCTTGTTCACACAGAGCTTACTCCCTTAACTGGACGGGGTGGGAGTTTTCCTGTTTTTTCAAACAAATACCAAGAACCCCAGGGAAAAAACCTTGGGGGATCTGAATGTTTAACAGGAGCTGGCATTCCTGACCATTACACCCAGGCTCAGGTCGCTTCCAACAAGAAAGGCTAAACAAGAAAAGTCCTCTGCACCAGCCAGTCACTGCAGAAAAGCTCCCACAGTCCTTCCATGCACTGCCTCACCAGGCCTGACTGTGCTGCCAAGCAGGGAGCCCACAGAGCCTCTGGTTCACCACATCCTGCTCTCTGCAGCATGTTCACAGCTGAATCCATGCTGCAAGTCCCAGGAGAATAAATAAGCTCAGGCAACAGAAGAAACATCATTGAACTTCCAGGGACTACATGTCTTGGCTTTCAAAGAAATGGTCCCACTCTCTCTTTTTCTCTTTCCAGAAGAAATGTTTCCCAACATGTTCAACTTTTCTGTGTTATTTTTCCCCCTGTAGTTAATGAAATTCTATTGTTTTCTTGTCAATCACTTAATCATTAAAACAAGGCTTGCGTGAAATTCAGGAAGCCAAGCAAGCCTACAGAGGCTTCTGCCCAGCATGGCTGTACCAGGAGCACAACTGCACCAGGACAGCACCAGCGCTCCCACCTCCAGCACAACACAGGGTCCCCAGCAAGCAGGGTGGCCCAGAGCACAGCCAGGGCAGGCCAAGGGGCTGCTCCACAGCAGTGGCAGCTGTGGGGATGTGAGCCCTATCAGACATGGCCATGGGCAAACCCAAGGAAACACAGGCACAAAGAAAAGACCTTCGTTATCACAAATTCAGCTTCTCCTTCCTGAAATTGGAATGGATGGTAGCAGCCGCACTACCTTTTACTCCATTTGTGCTGCATGAGCTTTATTAAGCACCATTTAATAAATCCTTTGGAATTATGGATTTAGTCCTGCTCCTGCAAGAGAATGAGGTAAAGGTCCCACAGTCAGTCCCTCTTGGAAAAGAGGGGGCCCAAAACAGGCTGAGTGCTGCACACCAGGGCAAGCGGCCTTCCAGAGTTTGGTTTCTACAGAAACAAGATGGAAGAGGGGAAAAAAGACGTTATTAATCCCCTCTGTAAAAGTAAGCCACGGAAATTTGCTGTCTGTTCAAAGTCAGTCTGCTGCGCAGCTGGGAACTGATCTCTTATCTCAAGTGCCAGTCTAGTGCCTAAACCACAAAAGTGCTCTTTCCTGCACTCCTTCGACATGCAAATGGCGTATAATTGTATAGGCATGCTCACCATAAACAACTAGCAGAACTTGGCATCATGCTAATGGGATTTTTATTAGCCAACTATTTCTTTGGTAACCAGGTCAAACAATCACGTTCTCTTTTGTTTCCTGTTATGAAATGAAACTGAAAAAAAAATGCCACTTAAAAAAATAAAATAAGAAGAAGCCCAACCAGTCTTTTATTTCATAAAGAAAACAATATGCTTAATGCAGAATAAACCACATTTTATGAAAAGAGGTCATCTTTGGGGGGAGGGAGAGAAACAATTGAAAAGAAAAAATGTAGCACAAGAGGGAATTATGAATCTTTTTTTTCTTATGGAAAGTATTTACATGTTTATTTTAAGCCTAACATAAATGTAAATATTTTAAACAAACAAAAACACACCAGGGTAACAATAGAGTATTGTTGTGTTTTTTTTTTTTTTAATGTTGAATAAAAACTGCCAGGACAGTGCATGTATATTTTTAAACATGCTGCTTCAAAAAGCAGGATGCAAGGGATGTTGCATCTTTAATTTTTCTGTTAATTATGGATTGAGCATTGTTGTGAGCCTTGTCCTCAAAACCCAGCTCAGAAAATAAGAGCAGATGCTCATACCCAGGTTTGGCTCATGTGGGAATTGAACAGAACATATTGGTTTATAATTAATGTAATTTGTTGGATTATCTTTTGTGAAGGAGCTAAGGTAAACAACCTTGCAGCATTGTAGTGAAATTCTTCTGCGCTCAGAGCCTCTATACTTGATGGAAGATGACAAAAAATCTACCCTTCCTCCTGGATTGTGGGAAGATTTGGAAATGTCTGTCACATTGAAACATATTTTAATTAACTCAAAGGAAAGAATTAGGCTACAGACCCTAAAGCAAATTACAAATAGTGTTTAAAATCAGAGCTAATGATTCCCCAATTGACTATTCTGATTAACAAAATTCTCTTTTCTAGTTTGCTGTAATTTTGTTATGGGGCAAGGATGGAGGAAGAACAAGCTTTTCTGCCCTGGAAATGTTCTTCAGACCAAATTTACTGATCCAAAAGGTTCCTTCCCATGCCACACAGCACTCAAGCAAGCATTGGCATTAAGGGGTAACTTAAAGAAGAAGGAAAAAGAAAAAGCATGATTATTATAATGTGACACTTAGCAAAATACTTTTCACCATAACACTCAGTCTGGGTAAGCATTAATGAACAATACTTTAGTCTCCAGGAAAAAAAAGGAAGGGGAAAAATAAATTTTAAAAAACCCAACACAATCCCAAGCACTGAGTTCTTAGGGATAAAAATGGCAGAAATACGGACCAAAAACCTGGCTGTGTGTTCCAGGATGATGGCGCCTATCCTGACTCCAAACCACCACCATAAACCTTAGTTCTTCTCCATGTTCCACAGAAAAAAAATATAGCATGAAAGCAGCAACTTAAGGAGTCAGATCAGGCTTGCTGCTCTCACACAATCATATGGTTAACTTTTTCATCCTTTGTGCATTTTAATTTTCCTCCCTTCAAGGCACTTGTGGGTTCACATTGCGGTACCAGGGGTACCAGCATGGTGTGCTCCCTTTGGCCCTGCTGCCAGGTGCCAAGGGGGGATTGCCGTGCCGGAGAGCTGGCCAGGACCACAATGGGAAGTCGGCCCAGAGCCACCAAGAGAGATTATCTTGAGCCAAGGCCACATGCCATGCACCCTTTGCCTTAAAAGGCTTCCTTCAACAGCAAGCATCTGTCTCACTTCAGTCTCACAATCTTATACAGGTAACAGGACACCTTGGGATCACGTCTTCTGGAAGAAAATGAACAGGGAAGAATAGGACACCAAAAGTCTTGTCTCAGGCCTTGCTGCCACCCCCCATAATTGGCCACCAGCACAGAGGGGAAAGAGACTGATCAGTGAGTCATTTCAGTGCTATCTTGAGACCTCTAGTTTGCAACAGGGCGAGTATTTCAAGCTCCCTCAGCTGTCTAAAAAGAAGGCATCTCACCAGGCCTCTGCCAGCACCCCACAGACAGATGCCTTTTTCTGCAGTTAGGATGCTGGCATCACACAAAACCTTCACCTTATAGAAGCTATAGGCTACATTTCAGCTGACAGATGGACACGGAGGTAGAGTTTTAAACAAAAGCAGGTGTACCAAATATTTGGTCTGCTTTTAAAGACAGAAATAAAATAGAAGTAGATATTGGATGGATGTTGTTCCCTTGGTCAGGACCACCAGGAGTTTGTACTGCTAATGTTCATTAACAGAGTCATTCTCTTCCCGTGGAAAAAGAGAAAATGAAAAAAGTCTTTAAATGCAGGCATTTATTCTGGCATCAGCAAAATTTGGTTTTAGGTTCTGCCAGGGCTTGGAAAGGTTCTCCCCTCTGAGCTGGAAATTGGTACTGACCATCCCAGAGGTAGCCTGCCACTGTTCTAACTCTTCTCTCCCAGAAAAATAGCACTCCCAAGAGCACGTTCACATACCAGGCATGGAACAGTTCATCTGCCATAGGTTTTGACTCTTAAAATAAGAAGTCAGCTGCTCATCAGAGTGCACATACAGAATACTTTTGGAGAACAATCTTTCCTGGATATGTAGCACTTCTGCAATTTTATGAGAGAGGCAAAAGTAGAGAGTTTGGGACACTCGCACACCAAGTTCAAAGTCATAAGTGAAGTAGACTTTCAGCTCAGAAATGTACATTACTAATGAGCTCCAGGCACAGCTGATACAGTAATAGTTCCATCCCATATTCACAAGAACAATGCTCACTCATGGGGAACGACAGTCTTATCAGGTTGGTAACTTTATCTCGAATATCATGTTCAAATTTTCATATCCTTATAAATTAAGAAATACTAGAATGAAGTGACCAGATGTTCAAGTCTCCTCTGCAGCACATTCATTACCAGGCACGCATTTAAGATGCATGCAAGTCCGCTAGGACTCTTCTCTGAAGAGGCTCACTTCTCTTAGTGTCATCTGGTTTTGCTTGCACAATGTCTTCAGCACCTCAGCCCAGAGGAAACTTCTGCCTCCACCACTACCTTATCCCAGGACTACTAACACACTGCATTATTTTCCATGGGCTCAGGAAAGAGAAAACACCGGTTCTTCTTTCAAGCCAGAACCAGGGGAAGAGAGAGCAGAGAAAGAACATAAAGGAGAGGCTGAGCAAAGTTCTTGCTTCATGCAAAAGAGTTGCTGGTTTATTCAGTCTCTCATCCTCTTCAGTTCTGCATAGCACCACATTCAAAAGCCCATAAGTTCTTACTACTTCATTTTTCATTTAATACAAGTTTTTGGTCCATGTTAACCAAGCACCTCATCTCCTTGGGGATTTCCAGTCCTAGCTGCTGGGCCTTGAATCTGTGCCTTTGCAGTGCGAACTGTTACATCCCTGTCTTTCAGCCCTGCTCGTAGTGTAAACCCATAGCATGGTAAGCTGTAGTGCTCTGATACTAACAGCAATGTACAGACACATGCCTTCTCGTGATAGCTTACTATTGTTTCTGAAAGATATGGAATGTAACTCTACAGTATGATTATAATTATTCAGAAATTTAAGAGTGAACGTTGTGGTCCACATAAGTGCAAAATGCTGAGGACCAGCTTATAGAGCATCTTAAATCACTTATTACTCTTTTCCTTTGCTGTTCTAATGCCAACAGGACATTTTCCTTTCAAATTTTGTAAAAGAAAAAATATAAACTAAACAGGCTGTTCTCTGGCTGAGACCTTGGATTCTTTGGCACCTAATATAGCAACCAAAAAAAAATTAATTTCACATCATACTGGCAATAGCTTATATTAAAATTGCATTCTTGCTGCTATGACATTCCTGTACATGGATCTTTTTGTTCTACATAAATGCTCTACATTTGGGCTTTTTTTAACTAGCTAGTATTCCCTCCAATTCAACAGGATGCACAAGACTCACATTTTCTTACTTGTTCTCATAGCCATGAAAACTGTCCCTTCCCCTAGGTTTAGTTTTGTTGCTGTAGGTAAACAGACACGACACAGTCCAAATGGACAGCCTGAGTGCGGCCCAGTCCCTGTTCCCAGTGTTTGTCCAGGGAGCAGATTTTACTGTACAGAAGCCTTAGAGTTAGAGACAGACCTTCAGCTGGAAGTCCATGGACAACAGACAATTCACCCACAATAAAATCCTGCCACTTCTTGTCACAGGCACAGCTAAGGGATAGCATAACTCCACAGAAGACCAAAGCAAGGAGTACTTCTGGTGATGAGCTTTGCTATGAAATGACAAGCCAAATTCCCTCCAAGGTACAGAAACCCAGGGTGGCTGCTCTGCTTCCTGTCCTGCTGCTCCCCTACCATCACCATTCACAAGAGACTTGAATGAAACCAAATATTTTCCAGTATTCTCTGTTCCATCTCAGGTGAGAAGTTTCAAGAGTCTGTTCACCCAGAGAAAGTGTAAGGTAGCAACTCTTCCATGCCCTTGACCATTCCTCCCTCCCAGCCATCCCCAGAAACACCTTTCCCCGTGCTCATTACCTTCTCCTCAAAAGGAGTTAACATAGATCTGAATCTAGTCTGTAGTGGCCCTCCTCTCTCTTTTGGTGGATAAATCTGTTTGGTCACCTTTGATGCAGAAACTTGAATTGCTGCAAGAATTTGCAATGTCAAAACCCAAAAGGAACTAGACACTTTCTATGTAGCTAATACAAGGTTTTACTGTCTCAGCAGATACCAAAAGCATTAATTGCTCACACTGTTTACTATTGTTTTTTGTCAGTATTTGAGCCAGTGTTGGTTTGCCTTTTCTCCTGGGAGTGGGTAGTCTTTTTATTACAACACTAGTAAGATAATTTCATATTTACTGAAAATGTAATTGTGTAATTTTAAGTATCATTTATTTGCTGTCTCCATACATTCCACAATGGGACTAGAATTTGGGAAAGTAAAAAACATTTATGTGAAAGGGTCGTGTCCTCAAATTAAGGGAAAAGATATTTTTTTTTTTTAAAAACCCCATGTTTCTTCCTTTTCTTTAACCTCTCTATCTTGGCTCTTACTCCCATGTTAGTAAATAAGCAGGGGGAGGGGGTGAGCCATAGGAACCATTTACTCATCTAAACTAAAGAAATGAAAGCAACTGGCCAGGCCAAATGGGTTTGTGGTTTTTCACCATAAGAGTTGCCACTTCAGGAGGGTACCAAGCTTTTACTGGAAACTTGACATCTGTTGACCGGAATGTTTTTAGTGGTCTTCAAAACTGAAAAATTGCAAGGCAGAAGCTTTGCACCTTGATGTGGTAAATTAGCTAAGAAAATCTAGACTTGAGCAGAAAGCAGCATAAAAAAACCCCCACAACATCTCAGTGACCAGAGTCACTGCCGTTTCTCCTCCTCATCAGAAAGTCACACAAATTGGCTGCAGCCACCCCCTAGCACAAGAGCAATTGTCTCCATTTGGAGAAGCATGTGAGGCTGAAGCCAGGCAGGAGATGCTGTTTGATTTGCAACTAGCATTCTTGAGCAAAGAAACTTGAAATCTGTGCATGCCACCCCCCAGGAAAAGTAGCCATCTCAAAGCCCTGTCCTCACCCCTGGAGTCTAATTCTGTGGTCTCCTAAACTGTGCGTGCTGGGAAAATAAAACAACCAGCATTGTCCTCAAGCTTTTTCTAAGATTAGATCTGACCTAGAGGGTACTGAAAGATCAAAACCCCTCATCGCTCCTATTTTGCAGAAAGGAAAAAATGGCATTTGAAAGTCAAAATGTCTACTTTGACAAATAAGCTTCTTTGAATACAGCATCTTCTCCCACTGAGCATCTGCACTACAGGCATATTTCAAATGGCACTATGTTGGAGTACTGAAGAATGTTGTCTCTTTAAAATGGTTCTCCCAGGTTGTGTACCCCTTCATAGGAATCTTCTGGACATGGTATATTTCTTCATGAGACTCAGAGTTGGAACAGATGGTGGTTCTCTGTGGTTTAGAGCATAAGGGAAGAAAGGGAAAATCTTACAGATTAGGATGCCTGGGCCATTTGATTTCCTGAAGATTAAAATCACTGCCTTGAACCCAACACAAGCCCACAGCAAAAAATATACCACTTAATAGACAGGCTGTGTTTCCTCTAGTAGCCTGACTTACTGGGTTAAATTACAGGTCTTGTACAGTGCATGAAAATAATCCAGCATCCATGGAAAAAGTCAAAATGATAGAAGCACATTTTAGACCTTCAGGAGAACAGCATACAGCCTGTCTAGAAGATCCAGGAGGCCTTTGCAGTTTTCAGAACATCAAGTTTACTTCTTTTCACAGACAGTTGGGAACTTCAGGAGCAAGCAAAATTCAGAACCAGCATGGCAGGCTGCATATAAGATGAGGTGAAACTGTCTCTATGATCTGCATCGCACTGCTCAGGGTTTTAATCTTTAAAAGAAAGGAAAGGCTGAACTCTAACATAATTTAAAGGTAAAACCAGATTGATTCAGTACTTTTTGAACCTCCCTGATTATTTCATGAGATCGTCATATAAAAGAGCTTTTCGGAAGAAACCAAGTAAAAGCAAAAGCCCGGCTTCACACTGGCAGAACCAAAGGAGAACAAGAGGAGGATCTGTTTGCAGAGAAACAGCTACTGAGGAAGCTGAAGAGACTATTCTACAACAGGAGGTAGTAGCCATATACAGAAGAGCTGTAATAAATTGACTTCAAAATAAGCTTCATCATGATCTCACTTTGCATACGCACGTCCCAAAGACCAGCTTTATGCATTGTGTCACTCTGCACGTAGGAGAAAAACACTTTCAAATTCAAGGAATACATGTTCCTCGCTCCTGCTTTCAGAAGGTAGCGGTAGTTCAAATGGGAAGCGTCATGTACTCTTAAGCAGCAAATTGCACACAATTATATATTTTCTCAAGGTCCCTTGCATTATTAAAGCCTCTTTAAAGAAAACAAAACTGAACATAGTTTAAGTACATGATTGCACAACTAAGCTATATATCAGAACAAAAATGGACAATGATTCTGCTCTTTTGCTCATCCCATGTTAACCAGCACTAGATACTCAGGAACAACAGCAAAGCATCTGGGGATGCATTTGTCACCATCTTTCAGCTCTATTTCTACAATGAATGAACAAAACTACAGAAGTCACAGTGTTTACAACACTTACTTACTAAAATATGATTTCTGGTAACCTCATAGGAAAGCATTCATAATCAAAATTTGGATGTGAGATCACAAATTAGGGGTTTCCTTTAAAAAAGCAACCAGGACGAGAAACTACATGAGATGTTCAGTTAGTGTAAGAGAAATCGGTTCTACCCCCTGAACACTGGTGTTGCAGTGGGGTGGCTGCAACCTTTCCCTGGGAGACAGCCTTGGCCCGTGGAAGAATCAAGGAGACGATATTTGATAGATGTTTTCAGATTTTATTCCCCCTGGCCGCACATGGCCGGAGTCTGGCAGGGACTCCAACAGCGACTGCCCCCTAGAACAGGTCTGGAACAACCCCCCCGGGGTCCCGTGAACACTCCCTTAAGTACAGGATTCCCGCGGGCTACATTCAAACTGACCAATGGGGGACAGGATTTGGGGTACACATGACCAGGGAACAGGGACAGAGAAACCCCATGCCCCACGCATCCACTCATGCTCATCCCCCCCACGGGGGTCACCTCTTCACACTGGGCCACATGTTTTCCTTAAAACAGACCACAAAGAATTACTTAGTACAATCAATTACCCACATCTAGCAGAGGAGGTTAATTTTGCTGTTTGATTATAACCCCCAGAGTTTGTTCCTGAAATACAAACTTTGACTGTCAGGGAATACAGAAATATCATAGACTATTGGCTTTGTTTTAACAGTAAGTTTTCTGAAGGGGAATAGTGAGATATGTACTTGCCACATCATAGAGAGCCTGGAACATGCCCAAGTCTATTTTAGGGCCTTGCCTCAGGGTACCTCTCTGAAGAAACTGGAAACTTTGGTTTAATACCAAAGCTAAACCTGGACAACAGTTCCCAAAGAATTTTCCTCCCCCTTTTACCCCTTTCCCAAGTTTTCTCCCCAAACTTCAGATTCCCAGACCATCTTTTGACTTGCTGCACTTTTTACCCCTGATGTACTCTCAACACCCTGAGTATCCTGCTATCACCTCCCCCAGGAGCCCCCTGGTCTGGCCATCACATCCCCCAGAGCACTTCCCTGCTCTAGACACCCCAGGGCAGAGTCCCTGGCAAACATCCAATGCATGATTTCTTTTCGGGTCTCCCCCACCCACTGCCCACTCCACCTGAGCCAGCACCACCTGATTAGTACTTGCAGTGGCTGCAGCCATCTCTCCCATGGTCAGTCACCCTGTGTCACAGGTATAAACCGAGTCCACTAACTGTGTTTAAAGGCTTCCAGTAGCCACAGGAAGGGGAAGCAGCTACCCTGAGGAGCACAGGTTGTTTTAGTGCTCGCTACCACGGAACAAGCATGAATCTAAATGTGCTAAGGGCTGGGCCCAGCATAGGCAAGACCTTTAAAGTGCTTTTTCCAGTTTCTCAGTCGCCATGCTGTATTCCTCTTCCTTAGGCAACAGGGAGAAAGGTCTCAAATTAAAAGTGTCTTGGAGATAGGTAACTGCCACAGCTCAACAGATCCTCGTGTGTGAGCTGAGCTTGATGCATCAGTTCTTCACATGCACCACGAGTCCAGGGCTATCAACACGGAGCCCTGGGTCCATGCAGGGCTAGAGTCCAGTGTTGTTTTAAAGTACTACAGACTCTCTTGTCCATTCCTGCCTCATCACAAGCATTCAAATTGAACAGGTGGAGGTCTTAGAGACTAAACTAGCCAATAAAAGCCATTGCGTGTGAGACTGACTTGAGCCATGCCTGGGAAATAGGTCGCTGAAGTCCTAGGGGACAACCTGTGAATTCAGGGAGCCAATTTATCTGGAGAATCACCAAACAACTTCCCCACCCCACCCCACTACCCCTCAAAAAAAGGTAAAGTTCCTCAGATATACACCAGCTACCTGAAGATCCCCTTCCTCCACAGGACCAATTGTTGCTCTTAATGGACAGATGCAGTAACATGAAAAAGGATTTTCCTAGAACCAGACTTTCAATGGGTTCAGTGGCAATTACTAGTCCTCCTAGTAGTGAGTTCATCTGTAATTACTTGGTTATTCATGTAGATTATTAACTATCAGATGTTACAACCTTCTGGAGCATGTGTATCATTTTCATATGTCACCTTGCCATGTGCACCTACAGAACATTTGAGCTTTCTTTAAACAAATCTGCAGCTGTAACTGGGAAAAAAAAGGTATGAATTATTGAAAGTTTAGAAGAAATGTTAATTGCTTCCAACCAAGGTCCAAAAGATTTAGTTAAAGACTCCTTAGAGTGTATATTGCACATTCAAGAATACTGGCTATTCTCCAATGGTTTGTATCCGCTAAGCTTAAAAATTCATGTAAGTCTTTAAAATTAATGCTGCATAACCATGTGTATCCTCTAGAACCATAGTAATTACAGTAAAAGTGCTTTAATTTGTTATCAAGTGATTTTCATCATAATGTGACACCAGATACCAAAACATTTAATAATTATCCCACTACTCTAATGTATTAACAACATTTCCAAATATTTATGCTAGAAGATAAGGTGGGTTTTAGTTCTCACTTCGCTTACAAACATAAATTGTTTGAGAGGTTCTTGAAACAGGTCACATCCTAAGATTTCTCTGGCAGCTGTTTCTCTTTCAGACTAAAATAAAAAAACACAACAAAAACAAAGTCTTCTCTAAGTCCTAGCAATGCAACAGGAAAATATCATCCTCTTTACAAATCAGGTCCCCAGACTTGAGGCCTTGCACAG